>CABHPR010113283.1:0-44164 GCA_902168415.1 Peromyscus melanophrys | reverse complement strand
GTGTGTGTGTGTGTGTGTGTGTGTGTGTGTGTGTGTGTGTGTGTGTGGTGTCTCTATTTGTCCCTTTATCTACCTTCCTGTGACAAAAGGCTTGCTCTGTATTTATTATGCAACACAGAAAGTATGGCATGGGAAAGAATGAGATTCTTTACAGAAATCTTTAACAAGAGTTTTATAAGGGAAGCGATGACTTGACCAATCCAGAATAGAAAACTATAAGCAAATATTTTCAACTTATATCCACATGTTGTTCAAGCATTTATGTCAGATATTTGTTGTATAAGGTTGCTTTCAACCTGTTAGCTGTTTCAGCAAACGATTACTATGACAGGCACACACATACACACACATACCTACCCCTAACTTTGGGTCAAGGGCATAGAAGAGTAAATCTGTGTATTAGCTTAGGTTGTAAAAGCTGATTGCATAGAAAGTTCAAGACTAGTAAGGTTACACCGTTCTCTTAAAGTCGGGTTAAACTGAAGGGGCTGAGTGCATGGTAGGGTTGTAGGTTACACACTTTGTCTTAGAGGATCTCAAGGGGTATTATTAACTTTGCTGTGAGATTTGCCAAAAGTTCAGTCTTGGGGGGGTCAAGAGATGTTTTCATAAAAACATATCACTACAGTTTAATTTTTCCCCTGTGCTAGAAATGAACCCAGAAATACTAGGCAGTTCACAGATTTTTTTTTTTTTTTTTTTTTTTTTTTTTTTTTTTTTTTCGAGACAGGGTTTCTCTGTGTAGCTTTGGAGCTTGTCCTGGAACTCACTCTGTAGACCAGGCTGGCCTCGAACTCACAGAGATCTGCCTGCCTCTGCCTCCCGAGTGCTGGGATTAAAGGCACAGATCTTTTTTTAATTGCATACTGTAATGCTGATTCTAATATTGAAGTCAGAAACCAGCATCAGTGTTGAATAGCTGGTTAGTGGTTAATAGATTTTGCTGCAGTAATCCTAAAAAGTAATAGCATTATTTTAACCAGGCCCTGAGCTAGGTTTCAGTATGTTTAGCTAACATGGTATTTACAGCAGCCTTGTAAAGTAGGTAGTACCTGTCCTTCATATGTGGAGAAAAGTAACATTCCAGAGATGATCAAGCCAATCACAGAATCATGCCTTTTGGTACTGAGTTCATGCCTCTTTTAAACCACCTTGTTGGCATTAATTCTGTGTTTGGACTGATGGTGTTCAGCAATAATTAGAAAATCTGTAGATAAAGTGATGCTAAGATTTCATAACCCCATCTTTTAGGGCAAGTGATTTGGTAATGAAGGTGGATGCTCTCCTGTCAGCGCAACCCAAAGGAGAGGCAAGGATCGACTACCAGTTCTTTGAAGACAAACACAGGTATAGAATTAATGTTGAATTTATGCACATGCTTGAATATTAAACTTTTAGGCTTTATTTTGTCTCATATTCTTTGTTTTCCATATAAGGTTTTAGAAACCTTATATGTCATTAGAGAAATGAGAAGTTAGTGTGCTGTTTTCTTTGTATGTTAATGTTCACATATAAAATGAAGCTTCATATATAAAATTCAGTTTCATGAAAGGTGGTACTTCTAAATAAACTTGAAGTAATTCTGTTAATGAAAATAGCAATTAATGAAATAGAACAGCTATAATTACCTGATATTCAGGAGTAACCAGATTGCTTAGATACTAAGTAAATACTTGTCTCATTATTATTATTATTATTATTATTATTATTATTATTATTATTATTATAAAAAAACATTGTTTCCAACAAATAAAAATGTATTTAGAATATGAAGATGACTCTTTTTATTCTTCAGTTTTTTGTTTTGAAGTTTCAAACATGGATGAAGTTGCAAGTCTTGCAAAGAATAACCATGCATTTGTAACTATATTTATGCTTATTGGGTACCTCCTATCTGTAACCTACACGTCTGTAACTCAGTGTGTGCATCTGTGTATTACATATATTTACCTGTACTCACATCTCTTTTTCTAGCATTTGAAAATTCATTGCTGACATGATATAACATGTCTAAAGCATTCAGTATGTGGCGACTTGATCCACAGTACTATGAACATACCTGAGAAATGTGACCTTCATCCAGTAATGCTAATACATAATCTCTGTTCAGATTTCTCTGATGTCCCAGACCACGCATTGAAGTTATTCATATCTCTTGAATCTCTTTTAATCTAAGAGTTCCCTGCTCGCCCCCTTTTTCTTTTATGGCATTGACATTTTTAAAGAGCCCAGGCAGATTGTCTTTGGAACCCCACAGTGTGGGTTATTCTCCTAAGACTGGAATAGTTGTTATTCTGGAAAACTCAAAACACCAGCTCTTTCTCTTCATTTAAAAATTTTGCTTTTGTTATTTTTAATTATATGTCTGTGTGAATATGTGCACATGTGTGCAGGTGTCTGTGGAGGCTCAGGCTGTTGGATAACCCCCTGGGGCTCGAGTTGTAGGTGGTTGTGAGATATCTGGTGTAGGAGCTGGGAACCAAATTCAGGTCCTTTTCAAAAGCAGTATGCACTCTTAACTACCGAGCTATCTCTCCAAGCCCTTGTCTCCTCATTTATTGATTGCTTGGTATCTCCCTCTTTCCCCTTCCCACCCCTACCCTGCTCTCTAGTCTAGTACCTGTGCATGCTAAACAGTCACTCTGCCACTGAGCTACATCTTCAGCCTTCTTCTAATTTCTATGTCACTGGGGGCGGAGGCCGGTGTGGCCCCTTCCGGGGGTTTGCCACTAGCAGCGTGCTGTGCACATGCTCCTCTTCGCTTCTTCACTGTGCTCTGTAAGAAAC
Source organism: Peromyscus melanophrys (assembly GCA_902168415.1). Lineage (NCBI taxonomy): Eukaryota > Metazoa > Chordata > Mammalia > Rodentia > Cricetidae > Peromyscus > Peromyscus melanophrys. The sequence continues at coordinate 41,377 of CABHPR010113283.1, read as the reverse complement.
AACTAGGTAGCAGCACAGGAGACAGTGATTGATCTGCTGTCCCATCTGCCTTTCATAGCCGGGACAGTAGGTCCTTAGTGAAGCCTGAGCCCTCTCTAGAGCATCCTTTTCCCTGTGAGCTCTGTGAGTTTTACATAATTAAAATTGCCCTAGTTACAAATTCGGTTATGATGCAATAGAAATTCTTACTGCTGTTGTGTTAGCCAAGTATTTGATACATGTAAATCAAAATTTCTCATTTCTATTTTATTAAAAGGTTTTATCCATTCAGCTTATTATATGGATTTCTTTGTTTCTAATTTTTCATTATGCTGAAACTTGCTTTACTCAAATTAATCCCATTTAATTATTACATAAAAAATAGTTATCATTTCTGCAGTAAATAAAAATAACTATACAGCCGGGCAGTGGTGGCGCACACCTTTAATCCCAGCACTTGGGAGGCAGAGGCAGGCGGATCTCTGTGAGTTCAAGGCCAGCCTGGTCTATAGAGTGAGTTCCAGGACAGGTATCAAAAAAAACTACACAGAGAAACCCTGTCTCGAAAAACCAAAAAAACAAACAAACAAACAAAAAACAAAAAAAAAAAAAACTATGCAGCCAGGCTATGGCGACATGTTCCTTTAATCCCAGCACTCAGGAGGCAGAGATAGGTGGATCTCTGAGTTTGAGGCCAGTCTGCTCTACAGAGTGAGTTCTAGGATTGCCAGGGCTACACAGTGAGACCCTGTCTTGAAAAAAACAAAAAAAGACTATGCCATCAATTCTGTGTGCCCTTAGTGTGGGCCTCAGACCATCAGCAACAGGGTATTGTCTAGGAGCCTGCAGAATGATCTTCAGCCCTACAGCAGACATACAGTATCAGTATCTGCCTCTTAGCAAGATTCCCCAGTGATTCCTGTGAACATACTTTGGGAGGGCACAGTTTTCTTGTATATTTGCTCTATTCACTCAATGGGACTGTATGATCTTCTGTCATGTTTGGCTTCATTCTAGAGTTTTCTCTCACCACTACATCAAGTACATGATGTTGTTGGTTTGTATTGTGCCATTCTCATGTGACTGTTATTTTCTTGAGTCTTCTTGCTCCCTTTCCTTATTATAGAATATAGGTGTGATTTTTAAAAAAATGAATTTAATTTTTTGTGTATGGGCAGTTTGCCTGTACATCCATGTGTTCATGGAGAGCAGAAAAGGGCATTGGATCCCCTAGAACTGGAGGTCAGGATGCTTGTGAGCACCCATGGGGGTGTTTTTTTTTTTTTTTTTTGAGACTAGCTGCAGAAGAACTATCTTGTATTGAAGTAATGGCTGTTTCCAAAGCATCTAATTTGAAATAACCACCAGCTGCAGCTAAACTCTTGCTACCTGGTTTTCAGGTTATATTCTGCTTTGTGTGGTACTGTTAGCACAGGGGGCAAAAGTTCTTGCACTGTAAAACTTGGATCATTTCAAACAAAGCAATACATGATTTTGGATCACTGGGTGAAGTTTTAATCCTTTGGGAGTCCCTGCTTTTCTTCTCTTTGCATTTTCATTTGTAAGAGCTTTTACTGGGGCGTACTGCTGCAACGCTAGTGGTGGTGAGCAGGAGAGATCTCTTCAGACTAAAAGGTGGCAGAGTACGCTTATCTCTCCAGAACGGGGATCTGGCATGCTTGTGCTCTGTTCCACCAATCACAGGCCTCGCTTAGGTATAGCTCCTTCTATAGCTTCAGTCTCATAGTTGATGACCATTTTAGCTTGTTGGTTCTGATCTGCATAGTTTTTGAAATGCTAAGAGGGCTGAAGAATTGATATTCCATATTGATATCTCCCCCAACCCCCCACTAAACTTTGTTTCCTCAGTGCTAATGTTTTGTTCTTTTGATTTTTTTCAGTGCAATTAAACTGAAACCCAATGAAGGGGAGACATACTATGATGTGGTAGCTGTTGTTGACCCTGTCACAAGAGAAGCACAGAGGCTCGCCCCCTTGCTCCTGGTAGGGCTGCTGTGGAGGCGATTCTTATCTTTAATGAAGTAGTCATAGGCCCTATAATTTTCTGGGTACTTCCTTTGTCCCTGAGACATCTTCTAGAGGAGTTGGACAATATCGTTTTCATAGGATTAATAAAGGCTCATTTTCTTCATAGATTGTATCATGTATTTTAGATATGTATAAGATGCTATACTTCGATGTATGTTTTACAATGTTAACCAATACAGCACCCTGACATTTCATTTAAGGGTATGTGTGTGTGTCTGTGTGTGTGTGTATTCTAGATCCTGAACATGGAGCCCTACACTTGCTGTGAGGGCACTCTGCCAAATGAAGTATATCTCTTGTAGCCCTAGCTGGAATTTTTTTTAGGATAGTATGATCACCTACTCTTCTCTGTAGATGTTAATACATACGTCTTTTTCATGCTTTTTAATGTGAACTGAAGCAAAGAGCTGTTGTGTTTTCCTTTATAGCTAAATATTCATCATTTATCTACTGTTTCCTCACAACTGGGTGCTAAACTTTGTGTGAGGAGCAGTGATCTGCAACAGCCATATTCAGTCAGTCAGTCTGTGGATCTGTCTGTGTGCACGAATGTCACAGTACATGGGTAGAGATCAGAAGGCATCTTGCAAGAGTCAATTCTGACTGAGTGTGGTGGTGCATGACTTTAATCCCAGCACTCAGGAGGCAGAGACAGGTGGATCTCTGTGTGTTTGAGGCCAACTTGGTCTACAGAGAGTTCCAGGATAACCAGAGCTATCCTGTTTCAAAGGACTACCCTGTCTCAAAGAACAAACAAACAAACAAAAAGTCAGTTCTTCCTGTCTACCATTTGGGTCTCAGGGATCAAACTTGGGTTATAAGGCTTGACAGCAAGCACCTTTCCTTGCTCAGCCATCTCTTCACCCTTCCCTACTTCTTTTGGAACTGTGCCTTGAGTATGTATGGTAGACTCTGCATTGAAGCTCTGATTTTCAAAACTTCTCCAGTGCAGATGTAGTGACAGGTGTTCTCTTTATATCTCTTCTTGAAATGTTAAAAAGGTTTTGTTTCCTAACTGTGAAATAATACGTTTCTGAAGAGAAAATCTAAATATTTTGTCATCTGGTTTGCTTTTTTAGGTTTTGACTCAGCTGATAAACATGAATCTAAGAGTATTTATGAATTGCCAATCTAAACTTTCGGACATGCCTTTAAAAAGGTAAAATGCCATTTAAGGAACACTTCTTTTAAGTGGTACCAGATCTAAAAGTTAGTACTAAATGCTGATGAATCAGGTGGGCTGGTAGGTGGATATTGTGTTTGAAAGGACATCTACTGACTGTTGAGTTATGTCACATATTTGTTCTAATTAGACATTCTGAGAACATAGTGTGAGCTTGGAAAGCACTTAGGTGGTATTAATCCAAGCTACTTGCACATTTGCATCTCACTTTAAAAGAGCTGTAGCCATTAGCTGCCATAGGTAGGAGGCTTACTGTACTCATTCTCATGCATCCTGGGGAAGTGGATAGATAGATAGGCTTGGGTGTGGGATGGCCATTTGTGGAAGAAGAGTCACAACGACAGTGGTAGCTTAGCACATGCTCTGCTATGGGAAATGTCGTCCTCAATGAGGGACAGAATTCTGTAGTTAGAATCTAGGTGGATCCCAACAGAGAATGAAGAGCCTCTGCTTCCACTGTTTTCAGTGCTGGCCTGAGAGCAAAAGTACTCTTTAGGGCTCAGATTTTTAAGAGATCATGGAAGGGTGGTCTCCTGCATTCTTCCCCTCTCTTTCTCATTTCTTGACTCTAGAGCAACCCTGGAAGGCATCGCTAGACCAAAAGATGGTTTGGCCTAGTCATGTCCTGATCTGGAAGGATACTGTCCAATTCTAGTTTTTTGTTAACCTGTGTGGACTCTTGTGATTGGGATTGCATCAAGAAAGCCTAACAGTCCTATTATCTTTTCAGCTTTTACCGTTATGTCTTAGAACCAGAGATTTCCTTCACAGCAGACAACAGCTTTGCTAAGGGACCAATAGCAAAGTTTCTGGATATGCCACAGTCTCCGCTTTTCACTTTGAATTTGAACACACCTGAGAGTTGGATGGTAGAATCTGTCAGAACACCATACGATCTTGATAATATTTATCTAGAAGAGGTAAGAATATTATTGTTTCCAAATATAAAATCTGTTTGTAATTCAGTCAGTGGTGATTGCCTGAACTGAATAGTGGGCATTGTTGCTCATATCCAATGTACTCTTTTTACAACAGCAGCTTAATTCAAATGCCCTTCATGTACAGTAAAGTTTTGCCATGTGTGTAGACGGGTGCTGCTGTCCTTGCTATCTCAATTTAGTTGGCTTTCATCGCCCTCAGAATCCGCTCCATGTCTGTATTAGTTACTTTTCTCCTTGTTGCATCCAAATGCATGACAGAAAGCCATGTAAGAGAGGAATGATGTATTTTGACTCCTAAGAGTGGGGTCCATTGTGATAGGGAAAATGTGGCAGTGGAAGTGGTCTGGTCTATGGCACTAACCAGAGCAGAGAAAGGAGAATTCAGGTGGCTTTCTCCCTTTCTTACTCATTTCAGGATCCCAGTCCGTGGAACAGTGCTCCACATTTAGTGTGGGTCTTTCCTCCTGAATTGAGCGTCTCTGGGAAGGCCCTCACCCATGCCCAGAAGTATGCTTCCAAATCTATTCAAATTGTCAATGAAGATTAATCATCACAGTACTCATTAACATTCACCCCTTATTCCTCCTGGCAGTAATGGACTTTCTGTTTCTGTGAGCTTTCCTATCTGACATTGTGTATGAGTAGTTATTCAACACGTGGTCTTTAGTGACTGACTTTTTTCACATGACAAATTGTTTTCCGAGGTTCATGCATGTGATAATACCTGTCAATATTTTAGTTTGATTGCCACATAGAATTCTATTGTTTGGCTATAGTGTACTTTGTGTACTTGTGCACAGATGAACACTGGATTGTTTCTATTGTTGGCTCTTATGAGGGTACTGCTGTGGATATTGTGTACAAGCTGTACCCATCTATTACCGTAGGATAAAATTCTTTTTCTTTATTTAGGGCTTTTCACAACAATGTGTAGAATCTTATCCTCTCATCTGTATTTTTGGAATGACTTTGTTATCTTCCCTCTTTCTCTCTCCAATCAAGTTTTTATAATTATAATTAGCCACTATCTCAATCAAGATCTAGAACATTTTATCCCAAGAATCCCTTTGCTATCCCTTTGTAGATTACCCCCTACCCCCACCACAACCAGTGAATGATCTACTTTCTAAAATCAAGTTTTGCCTTTTCTTGACTGTCTTAAAGTCATAAAAGATGTATATATATTTTTAAAACATTTATTTATTTATTTATTTATTTGGGGGGTTGGGGAGTGCCTTGCTGTGCACATGGAGGTCAGGGAACAGCTGTGGACATCAGATCTCCCTCTACCGTGTAGAATCCGGGGATCAAGCTCAAGCCATCAGCCTCAGTGGCAAGAGCTTTTATCCACTCAACTCTCCCCCTGACCCCTGCAGATTGCATTTTGAGTATGCACGTATAATATTCAGGTGGTTTAATTTTGACCTTTCAGGTGGACAGTGTAGTGGCTGCTGAGTATGAGCTGGAATACCTGTTATTAGAAGGTCACTGCTACGACATCACCACAGGCCAGCCCCCTCGAGGACTACAGTTCACGTTAGGAACGTCAGCCAACCCAACAATTGTGGACACAATTGTGATGGCCAATCTGGTAAATAATCAGTTTATCAGATGCTTCAGTCATGGTAATTTAGATGCTATAATTTATGACAGAACAGTTAACATTCTGAACTGTGGAGTGAAGTAAGAATTAATAACGGACTAAATGTAGTCAGTGAAAAGTCACTGGTTTGGTTAAGCTTGGAAATTCCATGTATATGCTAGTGAAACAACAAAACCTGCTGCAGAGCTCTGCTAGCAGTCCCCATCACTGGAAGTTCCCAGCACATTCCTGTCACACTTTCTCCTCCGTGGAGCAGAACGGGCAGGCCTCTCGGCTTCACTGGCTCGGGGCTGCTAGAGCTTTGGCTGGTTTATTTGATTGTTTTTTTCATTTATTTTGCTTTACTTTTCCCTGATTTGTTAACTACCTTTAATTTTTTTAAATTATCATGGCAGCAAGACCCTTTGTTCAATACCCAGTACAACCCCCCAGCCCCCACAAACAAAGAAAGGCAGGTAGATAGATAGGTAGGCATGCACACACATGATCTGACACTTGAAAAGAAAAAGTAAGTGTCTGTTAGGAACAACATCTTGAAGTTTTAAAGAGAACTGAAATTTTACTTTCTTTGTGTCCTAGGGATATTTTCAGCTCAAAGCCAACCCAGGAGCCTGGATTCTCAGACTAAGGAAGGGGCGCTCTGATGATATCTATAGAATCTATAGGTAGGTTAAATAGTGCAGCTGCATTTTAAGAGACTGAGCTCTAATCGGGTGTTATCTGGCCATACCCCAGGCATCATGCGTTTAATTCATAGTCCTATGTAACAAACCGAGCTTTCCAGTGCCGTCAGTGTGGGTGAACTTTTAGAGGCGAGTGGCTAACAAGAGCTATAAATACTGATTATAGTGAGGTTTGTTCTCCACTGGCTTCCCTTTGTCAACACTGTATCAGAATGAAGTTATTCTTTCCCTGTGGTGCAGACAGCAGGCACCAGTTTTGTATACTTGATGACGTCTGACTTTTGGAAACTAAGTGGGCTTGGCCCTGTTCATTGCATTGATGGGAAGGTATATATCTTGACCTTGAGTGCTTTACATGTGCATAGAACACATGAGCTTTGACCATGAAGTCTGACTGTCAATCCTGGTCCTTGGGCTGGGGTTGTATAGATGTACTCCTAGAACATACTGTCAGTGACAGGAATTGGCTTAAAGTTCACTGCATCCATTAGTTATGGAACAAACCCCCAAACACCATTTTAGAAGTTGTGGTCTCTATTCTGTTTAACACAGTTTAAATTAGTCCTAAGTTCTCTGTCAATTTATGTAGGGAATGGTTTTCATCAGCGTTTATTTGAACATGGAGAAGCAGTATGGATTAATGTTTTTGGTTTTGATGCAGAATTTTTGCTCTCTTGCCTAGGCTTGAACTTGTTTCAAGTGAACATTCTTCTGCCTTAGTCTCCTGAGTAGCTGAGACTGCAGGCATGTACCATCATACCAGTTTAGTGCAGATTTTTTACTCAGTACCTATGAGAGTTTTGTACTGTAATAATATCCTTATTGTAAATAGTAGGCTTTTCTCCGATGAAGTTATTGTCTAGGTGAGGTTTCACAAGATTGTAATGTTTCTGAGTTCCCTTTCTTCTGTGTGCCCTTGTCCATCTTCCTCCTTGCCCAGCGCTGTGGTACCACGCTCTCTTCCTGCTGTCTAGGGTTGTGTGCATCCCAATTGCATGGTCCCTGTCTGTGGAGTCTTCTCTCCTTAAGCTTTCTCCCCTCCTCCTGCCTGAGAACCCTGCTGTCTGCTGAGTGACAGCAAATGCAGTGACTTCCTCATATTTAGTGACTGGAAAATATGATTAGTAGGAAAAGAGTATTTCAAATGTTCTTCCTCTGCTCTTGTGCCTATAAGCAGAGCTGGTTGTACTGTGGTCTTCTACCAGAGATACAGAATTGAGTCTGTGCTCTAAACTTGGCTGGTTGTGTTGCCTCGCGACAGAAGACGAGAATAGATTTTTGTTGTTTCTTCTTACATTGTAGCCTAGACTGACTTTGATCTCAAATTGGTCTCCATGCTGCTTCCTGCTGGGGTTACAGGTGTGAGTCACCACATTCAGCCAAGAGTAGATTTCTTCACATAGCTGTTCCAGTTAAAAGGTGGAAGTGGCTCCAGTGATGGGCCTGAGTGCTCAGACCTAGGAACATACACGGTTGTTCATGATCTGTCATGTGCATATGCTGCCTGAGAACTTGTCACTGTTTGCCTGGTAATCTGAAGGAGGATTCTGGAAGGAAGTCAGCTCACGTTAGCCTGGAGATGGAGATTTCCGTGAACACTTCTTTGTCCTAAAAAAAGTTCCTCTTTTAGGAACTGTTGGTTTTTGGAAAGATTTTCTTTGATAAGGGTGATAGACAAACAGCTGTTGTCTGGGTATTTATTGCACTTTGCGGATTGTGATTTGTATTCTCTGTCTTACTTTTCTCTCTAAGCCACGATGGTACAGATTCTCCTCCTGATGCAAATGACGTTGTTGTCATCCTCAATAACTTCAAAAGCAAGATCATCAAAGTGAAGGTAAGTTTGCTCTGCTTTGCCGGCCGCTTGTTTATAGTTGGTAAATGGCCCCATTCAGTCATTGTCATGGAAAAATACAGACAGCGGTACCTCCTGTGGCAAGGCTTCAGTGGTCACGGTCAGCCACTATCTGAAGATACTGACACCTGTGTGCCTGTTCCAAGGAGAGCACATTCATATTAGTTCATTAAAATGTTGTTTTAATATTCCATTTTACTGTCATTGTTGGGAATCTTACGTTGCCTAATTTACAGATTAAGCTTTATCGTAAGTAGTATGAGCAAAGCTATAGTATATATTCAGGGTTCTCTACTGTCTGAGATTTCATGCATCCACTAGGAGCTTGGAATGTTTCCCAGCAGATAAAGGGAGACAACTGCATTTTGAAGTCAGTCTCTGGTATTCCATTTGGAGGGTATTATTTTAACAGTTCTAGGGATGCTGCTTAAGAAAAATGTCTTTGTGAAGACAAGCTTCTGGTTTTCTTCAGCCAAGAGATTGTAATTTCAGAGAACAATGCTAGTCCCATTTCATATAACATGTCCTCAGAGACTTTGTCCCTGCCCTCTATTCTTTCTAAGACAAGGTCTCACTGTAGCACTCATTGGCCTAGGACTTGCTGTGTACACCAGGCTGGCCTTGAACTCACAGATATGTCTGACTGTCTCCCAAATGCTAGAGTTAAAGGCATCTACCACCTTGCCTGGACCAGCTTTGCCATTTTTAAAAGTTTTATTTATTCATGTATATGTACGTGTGTTTGTATGACTGTATGCCACACATGTGCGGGTACCTGTGACCAGAAGAGGGAGCATTGATATCCTTTGGAGCTGAGTTACAGACAGTTGTGAGCTACCCAGTGTGGGTGCTGAGATCTGAACTTGGGTCCTCTGGAAGAGCAGTATGTGCTCTGAACCACTGAGCCATCTCTCCAGCCCTGGCTTTGACATTTTTAGATCCACATTTCATAGTGTTATTGATTATTCTATTCGCATAAAACTGTGGGAAATCCCAGTGACAATCCAGAGTAAGACTACAGTTTTTATAGGCACGGTGGTGCACACCTGTAGTCCCAGTACTTAGGGAGTCAGAGGCAGAAGGATCAGGAGGAGTTCAATGTTAGCTTCACTGCATAGTGAATTTGAGGCCACCTTGGGTGACATGAGACCCTGTCTCCAAAAACAAACACAAAATACAAACAGTAGGTGATTTTTTTCACTGTCTTTTGTTGCTGTCTCTCCTCAACATTTTGAAGTTCTTTGTCTTAAAGTAAAATGATTGTAGGATAAGGAGCTATGGTACATGGTAAAACCTGAAGTCAGCCATGGAACAGAAAGAAGACTGCCGCAGAGAATCCTTTGTGGTAATAAGTCCTGAAAATGGGCTGTGGCCCAACAGGCCTCTCCCAGCAGCTCCTGAAGGCTGAATTCTTCCCAGCTAGAAGTTGTTAGCTAGAAGAAATAGTCTTCTGGGTTTACTCACTCTGTTTCTGTGCAGCTGAATTTGGTCTTTGGCTCATTGTACAAACTGTGCTTGATTACCATTCAATTCAAAGAGATTGCTAGCTCCTCCCTGAAGGCGTGCGTTAACATGGGCATTCTGATAAATATACTCCCATTGGATACTGAGAGTCTGGATGGGGTTTTCCTGGAGGAGAATTGGTTGGTTGTTTCCTGTTGACAGTACTCCACGTGCATCAGTACAAGTCAGGTTTGTGCTTATAGAGCTCCTGGGAGAAGTAAGGCCTGTCACATACAATTGCAGGTTCAGAAGAAAGCAGACATGGTTAATGAAGACTTGTTGAGCGATGGGACGAGTGAGAACGAAGCCGGATTTTGGGACTCCTTCAAATGGTAAATTGGCATCGTAAAGGGTTGAGATTTTAAAGGGAAACGGAGAGGTGTGGACCATGCATCCTTTTGAGTCTGGTAATGTTTTGGGGCTTCTGACCTGCTTCATGCAGCTGGAGTATCCCCTTTCAGCTGGAGTAGGGGAGTGTTTCCACTTGATTAAGAGAAGGGAAGTGCTGTTCACATAGTTTACTTCCGCTGCACACTCTTCACTCTTGATGGGTGGGGCCATCCAGGGAGAGGTGATGGTCATTGTTCTGCTGACCTCCCATTGGACAGACTGCAGTCTTTGGAGCAGCTTGTGGTCCATGGATTCCTAAATGATATGGTGCCTTTTGATGAGCATCATTATTACTTTGCAAGATGGCCTTTTTCCGTGTCCCCTCCCAGTCTCTGTACGGTACTTTCAACAAGCCTTACCTCTAGAGCGGGAAGACACAGGCGCTGTCTCTTTCCTCTCCTGAAGGGTTGTATCTACTCAGCGTTGTAAGTGGTTCTGTTTTGAATTCTGTTGTTACAGGGGCTTTTCAGGACAGAAGACTGAGGAAGTGAAGCAAGATAAAGATGACATCATCAATATTTTCTCTGTTGCATCTGGTCATCTCTATGAAAGATTTCTTCGGTTAGTCTTCGTTATTTGTATAGACATGAATTTGTTACAGTATTCTTATTTTGTGAGAAAGGTTTTTGCTCGCTGTACTGTGTGTATCTATATGAAGTACTCCTAGGGCTGTGGATAGCTTGCCACATACAGCTCTGTTTGTTTTGATCTGGTTCCTCCATGAAGTAGAGCTACATAGTTAGTGCCTCTGTGTTGATATTACAAGGCTGTAGACCGTTCGTATCCATGCACACCTTATAGACAGTTGTTAGTTCCTTCACCATAAATATTGCTTAAACCAGAAACCAGGGAATTGACATAGAATAGACCATAACCATGTAACACTTGGCCACCTTCTACCGACCCACACAGCTTTAGAGGCAAATCTTAGTTCTGTGTGAGAACACCCTTGCTTGAAAATTGAGACTGAAATGGAAGGGGATTGCCTAGGTCGTGCAGCTGAAAGCAGAAGAGGCCATTGCTTGAACTTGTTGATGTGGTTACCAGAGGGGAAGAGTCTCAGGATCAGTTTGTCACTGTGTCTGTGAGCTCAGTGTTGAAGACACGTTAATTGAAGGTCATAGTCCCAATTCAGAGCTGCTTTTCCTTTTAGTTTTCATTATAAATAATCTGGTAAAGGAAATAATAAAAATAATGTCACTTGGGTAATTTTCAGTTCTTTTTCCAATCAATAGCTAAATAAAATAACAACAGTGGTGATAACATCATTGCATTTCTTGGCCTGGGAATCCTGAATCTGTGCCCTCTGGTTTCCCTTCCCCTTTCCTGCTCTCTTTCCTCTCAAGGCTCTCTGTCCAGACTGACAGAAGCTGTGCGTGTACCCACTGTTTACTCAGTACCAGATGTTGCTGTGCCTGAGCACAGGGGTCTGGAGAATGATGTAGTCATGACCATGACCTCCAGCTCCTGAGGTGGCTCATTTAAGCATGCAGCATAATTAGCATTTGCCTCTATCTGTTTGGAATATACTTACAGGGAAATCCTTGTCTCTGTCATTCAGTGACATCTTTATAATACAGTATGTACACTGTCCCATTAGTGAAGATCTCTTTGCCTAATTGAACCATGAGTTAGCTCTGCTGTCAATCTTGTGATTTTTCTCTGCTTAATGTTGTTGAGGTTAAAAAGCATTGGAAAATCATTATTTGTTTTGTTTGGCAGCATAATGATGCTATCAGTGCTGAAGAATACCAAAACTCCTGTGAAATTCTGGTTCTTGAAGAATTATTTGTCCCCCACATTTAAGGTTTGTTCATGGGGAAAAAGAAAACCTTGTTAAGGGAATATTTACACTGTAACATATTCTTTTCTACCTTTGTTTTATTATCTGTACACTTATTTTTTATCCATTTTATTAGAATACCCTAATTTCATTGTCTATTTCTATATATTGGGTTTTTTTTTTCTTCCAGGTTGCTCTATTTGGGGTAATAGTTTTTTATAAAGCTAAACCCAAAATTATGGCCTGTTTGAAGCTAGGTAATATAGGAGGAGAGTCTTTGTCTTTTCTAAGAGACAATGTTTTAGCAAAATAACAACCCTTTCCTTGGAGGCATGCATGTCTTGCCTTAGTTTAAGAAGCACAGTGATGGCTGGGTGTTGGTGGTGCACGCCTTTAATCCCAGCACTCGGGAGGCAGAGCCAGGCGGATCTCTGTGAGTTAGAGGCCAGCCTGGGCTACCAAGTGAGCTCCAGGAAAGGCTCAAAGCTACACAGAGAAACCCTGTCTCGAAAAACCAAAAAAAAAAAAAAAAAAAGAAGCACAGTGATGGTGTGTTTTGAGAATGATTAATTTTCTCATGAGTAAGGAATGAAAGGGATGCTTCCTCTGTGCCAAAGGAAAACCACACTTGGATAGTCTCCTTCTTAACTTGTATTCTTGCATCCTTTTTTTTTTTCTATAGTATTTAAAAAACAACTTTATATTCAGTGGTGACTCATCTTGGATGAGTAGTTACTTCTAATCTCCTGAAGGTACTAGTGTCTTAGATACAGAAGACTTACTTGTTAATTGGAAAGGAAATTGAAGAGTTTTGGCTCTTACATGTAATACCCTGGGTTAGACTTAGCCTTGGGAAGATCTTACTATCAAGCTCAAAAGTGTTTTTGCTAAAATCAAATTTAGGTAAGTGAACCTAAGCTTATATGTCTTAAGCACCCACATACAGAGTTATAAATCTAAAAGCCTTCACCTGCAGATTTCTGTCATATCATGTGGTGACTAGATGTCATCAAGAAATAGGGATTGGACCAGAGTTTATATGCGCTCTTGTGAGTCAAGTGAATTAGGACCAAATTTCTTACTAGACCTTGTTTTAGTGTAAGTATTTTGGTTGTACTGTAATAATGTGGTTAACTTACATTAAGGAATCAATTTTCTTAACAAGAATGAATAATTATTGTTCCATGTGTCTAAAAATAGGAGTTTATACCTTACATGGCCAGCAAATACAATTTCCAGTATGAACTTGTTCAGTACAAATGGCCGCGGTGGCTTCATCAGCAGACAGAGAAGCAGCGGATCATCTGGGGCTACAAGATCCTCTTTCTGGATGTGCTTTTCCCACTGGTTGTTGACAAGTTCCTATTTGTAGACGCTGATCAGGTGAGCTCTGAACACCAGGTGTTGATGGTTTGTGTTACATATGTCAGCTTTTCTTTTCCTTTTTAAAAACAATTTTCAGATAGGGAAAAGTACCTGTTTATTTTGCATTAGTATTTCAGAAATATTAAAAGATATCACCCAGATGTTATCACTTTTAAATCAGCTCATCTCCCTTTAAATATCTTTTTCCTCGAGCATTTCATGCATGTATACAATAAAATGCGGTCACATGATCATATATACCCTCCGTAACTAACTTATTATGTCCTATTAGTGCAGCCCATAGGTGCATAGGTATAGATTCATCTACTGGAGCATGGGAATCCTATCAGTAGCCATATTTTAAAAAAGAATGATTCTCTCTTCTCAGCGACTACCCAGTGGCAATAATGCTTCAGTAAGGGGTGGAGCCTACTTACCATCTACCCCATCCAACTGCATTTTGGCTGGCTTGACCTTGTATATATAGGTCTTGTGCAGGTAGCCACAGCCACTATGAGTTTATGGTATGATAACCATGTCATGTCCAGAAGACATTTCACAGCACTCTTCCCATCTTCAGGCTCTTAGATCCCTTCCATCTCATCTACCTCAGTGTTCACTAAGGCTTGGGAGATATGGGAGATGATACCAATATTCTGTTTAGCATTGTGCAGTCAGTCTCTATTCTCATTACTTTGACCAGTGATGTATCTCTCTGCTGCCCACTGCATAAAGAAGCTTCTCTGACAGAGCAAGTGCAGCACCTGTCTATGGTTCTAACATGACTGTTTAGAAGGTACCTTGAGCATCACTATTTAGGAAAATAGCAATAGCAGGTTCTGCTCTAGGGCCTATGACTTCCCCAGTTCTGCATTTCTGGCCGTGATTACAGTACTAGGTATGGAATTCCCTCCTGTGGTGCAAGCCTCAAATCCAGTCAGAAAGCCCTTAGTTACCCTAGAGTAGTCACGCCACCATTGCACTAGTGGTAAAGTCCCCATTCTGTGGGTGTGCATACACTCACTTCACAGTTGCTCTTGTTGTACAGAAGCATTTCAGGTCATGAGAGCCCGTTTGTTGACTGAATACTTTATTTCCTCTGCTATTGGAGTCTTGTTCAGAAAACCCTCCCTGTGCCTGTAAGTTGAAGTGTGCTCCCTACTTTTTTGTCTAGCTACTTCAGAGTATATCAGGTCTTATGTTGAGGTTCTTGACGAATTGGGGTTTAGTTTGTACAGAGTGAGAGATAAGGATCTAGTTTCATATTGAATTCCAGTTTCCCTAGTACCATTTGTTGAAGATGTTGTCTTTTCTCTACTGTATGTTTTTTAATACTTTTGTCAAAAATCAAAACTAGTTATATGGACTTATATCTGGGTCCTCAGTTCTAATCCACAGATCTGTGTGTCTGCTTTTGTGCAGTTCCATGTTCTTTTTATTACTAGTATAATTTAAAATCAGACACAGTGATACTTCCTGCACTGTTGTGTTTGATTGGGATTGCTTTGGCTATCCTTGGTCTTTTGTGCCTCTGTATAAATTATCTTGGATGTTTTTTCAATCTACAAGGAGTAGACTTGGAATTGTTTTTGGAATTGCACTTGAGTGTGTTGACTGCTTTTGGTTGGATGGTCATTTTCACGATAGTAATTCCTTTAATCCACAAGCACGGGATATCAGAAAGATATCTTCTACCTTCCTCAATTTCTTTCTTCATTGTCTAAACATTTTCATTATAGAGGTCTCTTGTTTACTTGGTTGGGTTTATCCCAGATGGTTTTTGTTTGTTTGCTTGTGCCTGTGATCTCCCTGGTTTCTTTTTCAGTCTGCTATTGTAATATAGGAAGGTTACTGATTTTTTTAAGTGTTGATTTTGTATTCTGCCACTTTGCTGAAAGTATTTGTCAGCTCTGTGGCTTCCTTGGAGTCTTTAGCATCTGTTATGTATAAAATACTATCATCTCCAAAAAGAAATACTGTGACTTCTTTTCCTATTTGTATTCCTCTTATTTCCTTCTCTAGTCAGATTGTTCGAGCTAAGACTTTAAGGACTGTATTAAGTAGAACTTGTTCCTTGTCTTGTTCTTGATCTTAGGGAGAAGCTTTGAGATTTTCTCCATTTAGTATGATGTTGGCTTCAGATTGGTTCTGTGTTGATTGAGAGAAACATGATTTCTGTTCTCTAGTCCATTAATGTGATGAATCTTATTTATTGATATACATGTATTGAACCGCTCCTGCATTCACTGAAATAAAGCCAACTTGGTCATGATGAATGATACTTTTAATGTAATGTTGAATTCTGTTAGAATTTTATTGCGGATTTTTACATCTATGTTTATCAAGGAGATTGGCCTGTAATTTTCTTTTTGTTGTTGTGGATTGTCTTTATCTGATTTTGGTGTCAGCATAATACTACCTTCATAAAAAGAGCTCAAAAGACTTCCTTTTCTAGTTTATGGAACCATTTGAATAGTATTGGTATTAGTTCTTTGAAGTTCTGGTACAACTCTCCAGAGATCCCACTGGAACCTGAGTTATGGACAGTTGTGAGCTGCCATGTAGGAGTCGGGACTCAAACCTGGGTCCTCCGGATGAATAGCCAGTGCTTTTAGCCACTAAGCTCTATTCCACTATCCTTCAATTTTAGTAGATAGTTTTACTGGGTATGGTAGTCTTGGTTGGCAGTTGTGTTCTTTTAGAGTTTGGACTACATCTTTCCTTTTGGCTTTACGTGTTTCTGTTGAATAACCAGGTCTTATTCTGATGGTTCTGCCTTTATAGATGGCATGACCTTTCTCTCTTGAAGCTTTAAGTACCCTTTCTTTATTTTATGTTTTTAGTATTTTAAGTATGATATGTTGGGAGTTTCTTTTCTGGTCCTGTCTAATTGGAAATTCTGTAGCTTCTTGTAGCCTGCTGGGCATCTTTTTCTCTAGGTTTGGGGAAATTTCTTCTATGATTTTATTAAAAACATTGTGCTTTTGGTATAGCATCCTGCTTCTTCTGTGCCTATAATTAGAAGATTTGGTCTTTTGGTCTTTCCATGGTGTCCCAGATCTCTCCCATCAAACCTCCTCCCTTCCCCCAACCATTTATCATTGACCTTTGCTGCATGATTTGATTCCTCTATCTTGACTTTCTGCCCTGACACACTGTTTTCCACAAGATCCATTCTGTTTGTGAGGCTTTCCAGCTGAGCCTTTTATTTGGCTAACTGAATTTTTTATTTCCAGCATCATTTCAGTTTGGTTTTTCTTCAGCATTTCCTTCTGTCTCTGTCTCTCTTTCCATCTCCCAATTCAATTTTCATGTCTTGGGTTGACTTCCTTATTTCATTCAGCTCTTTTTGTTTTGTTCTCAGAATGTATTCTTGTCTTTAAGTTGTTTGGACATAGTTATATTTATTCTCTTAAATTCTTTGGCTTGTAAGTTCTTCCTAGCCATTTTCATTAGGAGCTATAGCAATGGGATTGATTAGTAATCTTTGAAGGAGACTTGTTATCTTGGTTTTGTTTTTGTTTCTGCCCTGGGCCTTACACATCTGGAGTTAGTTTACTGGTTGAGTTTTCCTTTCTTTTCTATTTTTCTCGTTTAAATTCAAGTCACCTTTTATTTTCTCTCAGTGGTGGTGTTTGCGGTGTTCAGGAGGACTGAATTGTTTCCTTCTGTGGGACAAGTGTGTAGGCAGGATCTCTATCTATCAAAAGTCTTCCTCTGAGGGTCAGGTATTGTCCTGTGTGAGTGGGGGCATCCTGCTTGGGTCTGCAGCTTCCTCTGTGAGTTGTGAAACTTCCCAGAGTAAAATCTGGGTCCTGTTGTGAGTCTACAGCTTCCACTGAAGCCACTGCAAGATGTGAGACTTCTGATAAGCTTGTGGTTCTAATTTGGAGTCAATCCAGTCCCCACCCTGCGTCTGCAGCTTCTTGTGAAGCTGTTTGTAGATGTGAAGCTCCCTACACACCAGTAGGCCTCACCTAAGTTCAGGATTGGCCCTGAGTCTTTGGCTTCCTGGCACATCTCATTTTCATCTTGTCTTAAATGCAGCTACTCTATTGTGTGTGCAGTCCTGTATCTTACTTTGTTCATTTAACATAAATACCAAGAATTAAAACAATAAATGTTTAATTACTTGGTCACTGTGTCCAGTTATCTGCCCAAATGTTAGATACTTTATTATTTGTTCCTTCATTGATTTTGAAACAGCCTTTCTCTGTTGTCCAAGTTGTTCTTCTGTCTCTGCCTCTCGAATACTAGGACTCCAGGCCTGTGCTACCACATCCAGCTAAGATAAGTGTTATTGGCACGGGTGATAAATGAAGTTCATGGGAAATGCTTGGTTCTTAGGACAGGAATGCTGCAGATACTTCTCTGTCATACCTTTTCCACAGTGATGCTGATCTTTCTAACAATTACAGCTGCTTTCCCCTCACTGCTAAACTAGCCTTTTGTTAGCCTTCTCTTCTCCTGTTGATGCTGCTCACTGGACATCTGACCCAAAGCAGGCAGCTTACTAACTGTGCCACAGCCTGAAAGTAAGACAGTCTTGAAATTCCGTGTTAAATAAACAGGTTCATTGCTTTTGAATTCACCCTAACTCAGTTTGTCCGAACGTAGGGTCCTCACTCCCATCTGAACCCGTTCTGGTCTTAGGCACTCCCACCAGAGTGGCCCTCTAAGCTCTGCTTATGGCACTGTAGGGCTTCTCTAGCCTGCATCTGCAAACTCCTCCACATGCTTCCCACAAACCAGCTTGAGATCTGCAAGCCGCTGGTCAGGTTCTGTCACTCCAGCGTGTGCCTCAGTATCAGTTTCCTCTACTAGGTACTTGTCTCACTGCTCCGAGCAAACCCCTGACAGGAGCAGCTCAAGGGAGGAGAGCTCTGTCTGGGCTCGTGGTCAGAGGGTACAGCCTGGCGTGGCAGGGAAAGGGAAGTGGACGATGGACCGGGGGGCAGGAGTGCCTGTTGTGACTGCTTGTCTCCGTGACAGCAGACCAAGGGTGGAGAATAGAAGCTGGAGCAATGCCAGGCTGCAAGCTTCAAAGGCCTGTCCCTAGAGCCTTTCACCAGCCAGGCCCAACCTCCAAAAAAGCTCCACAGCCTTCAAAATAGCCCCACCCAGTTGGGGACCAGCTGCTCAAAACACGAGTCTGGGGGACCATTTCAGATTAAAGCAGCAGTGGAGGGATCCAGTGTGTTCTACTTTCAGGAATGCCTTAGAGTTGTCTGTATGTTGGCTAACAAGTATTTTGACTTTCGTTACTGCAGATTGTACGAACAGATCTGAAAGAGTTAAGGGATTTCAATTTGGATGGTGCCCCTTACGGTTACACGCCTTTCTGCGATAGCAGAAGAGAAATGGATGGCTACCGGTTCTGGAAGTCAGGGTACTGGGCCAGTCATTTGGCTGGGCGGAAGTACCATATCAGGTACTGAAAGAGTGCTCCCTACAATTCAACTGTGCTGAATCAGTGAATAGATACTATATTAGTATGGCTTAAGAAAAATTCTTAAATTCTAACAATGTCGTGTTATAAAGAGAGACTTTTTTCCTTTGCTTAGCTGCATATACTGCAGTGTGTTGTTCATAGTTTTCCTGTTACAGTGTGTCCTGATGCATAATTTATGAAATACATTTTGTTTTGCCGATTTCAAGCATATTTGTAACCTCTTGGGTCAGTGTATGGGCTGGGCATGGCAGCACATGCCTTTAATCCCAGCACTGGGGAGGCAGCGCAGGCAGATCCCTGTGTGTGTTTGAGGCCAGCCTGGTCTACAGAGTGAGTTCCAGGGCAGCCAGAGCTACAAAGTGAAACCCTGTCTCAAAATAACCCAAAGCAAAACAAAATACCTACCACCAACAACCAATATATGCATTTATTATTTCTAATGGGCACACATGTCTTCTGAAAGAAGTGTGTTTGGAAGATTTGGAGGCTAGGGCACATACAAGAAATAATACAGGGCTGGAGAGACAGACAGCTCAGAGGTGAACAGCACTGACTGCTCTTCCACTGGACCTCGTTACAATTCCCAGCACTCGCATGTGGCACACCACTGTCTATAACTACAGTTCCAAGGCATCTTAGGGCTTTTGGCCTGTGTAGGTACTGCATGCGTTTGATACACAGGCATAGATGCAGGTAAAACACCCCTACATGTAAAAATGAATTTTAAAAAGGAAAGATTTACTTATTTTATGTGCATAAGTGTTTTGTCTGCATGAAGGCTAGAAGATGTCAGATCCCCTGAAACTGGAGTTACAGGTGGTTGTGAGCCACTATGTGAATGCTGGGAACCAAACTCTGGTCCTCTGGAAGAGTAGACAGTGTTTTTCACTCTGAGTCAAATCTCTTGCTCCCTAAATAAATCCTTTAAAAAAAGGGACACATACAGAGATGAATGATGAAGTACAGTGATTTCAGTTTATACTTTGTTTCCTGGCCTGAAAGAATTATAACACTGCCGCCACCCCCATTTAAGAGATCATCAGGATAGCTTTGGTAAAGGGTTATTATTTATCAGTTTCAATGATTTTTATTACTAAATCTTCTGAGTTAGCTAGAAATCTTACCTCAGGAATTAATTTCCTTGTAAGACAACAAAATAAAGGCTGGCTAGAGTGAGCTATTACAGCAGAGCATGGCCTTCAGGACGTGTCCTCTCTGAAGAATGCACACTCCCTCTGCTGCCATCCTCCAGTTCACCCTCTCAGTGACACTTGAAGAGTCTGGCTCGTGACCTATTGAATCATTCAGTTTGGTTTGTTGTTGACGTAAATCCATGGTTTGGCTGTAACACGTGTCTCTCCTCTGCTCAGCGCACTGTATGTTGTGGATCTGAAGAAGTTTCGGAAAATAGCTGCTGGTGACCGACTCAGGGGACAGTACCAAGGTCTGAGTCAAGATCCCAACAGTCTTTCAAATCTTGATCAAGTAAGTGACCTTTGACTGTTTCACATACAGTCACGCATTTTGTGTCAGAAAATGAAGTAGTATTTGTGTCTCAGGACTCTTTTAGAACCGAACTGTTTATTCATGGAAAGTGTGTGTGTGTGTGTGTGTGTGTGTGTGATTTATATCTGATCTCAAGAGAACGGAGACTGTCAAATAGCTTGGCATTTACATAATATAATATTAAACTTTTCCTAACCCTGACTGGCCCCCCTAGGTCAGAAACTTTTAGGAAGGTTTGCTGAATAACAATTTCACATAGCAAGCATTTTCAGAAGTACAGTTATAGGTTTGTTTTATTTGGGTTTGTCTTTTATTTTATTTTTTTATGTATATGGGTATTTTACCTACATGTATGTCTAGTACCGTGTGTGCAGTACACGCAGTCCAGAAGAGGGAGTCTGATCCCTTGGAACTGGGGTAACAGACAGTTGTCAGGTGCCACGCTGGGTCCTGTGGAAGAGCAGCCAGTGATCCTACCCTCTGAGCCTTCTCTCCAGTCCCAAACTATAGTTTTAGGTATTTTTAGATATCTACTGTCAATCAATCTCTTCCTCCCTCCCTCCCTCCCTCCCTCCCTCCCTCCCTCTCTTCCTTCCTTGTTTTAAGACTAGGTATCACTTGACTTGTAGACAAGACTGGTCTTGATCCACCTACCTTTCTTAAATTTTTTTAGTTGTTTATTGTGGTATGTAGCATCCATTAAAATCTATGTCATAGAGTATATCAAGGAGTCACTCACTACAAAGCAAAGCCCATAACCAGAACCTTACTCAGGAGTACATCGTTACTGCCATCACACTGCTCCCTTCGCCCTGACTCTGACGGGTGTCCGTCCACTTGCTTCTCTGTAGACTCGGTCTGAGCCTGTGGCCCTGCCTAGGCAGTGTGCTTCTCTGCAGACTCGGTCTGAGCCTGTGGCCCTGCCTAGGCAGTGTGCTTCTCTGCAGACTCGGTCTGAGCCCGTGGCCCTGCCTAGGCAGTGTGCTTCTGGTTTCTCTTGTCCTCTTGTCTTTCTTGGAGTGTGGTCCTTCCTTCGACTCATGTGTTTTTGTTTTGTTTTGTTTTGCTTTTTCAGTTTTGTTATGCATTTTACTTAGCTGTTCTTCATTTGCATTTCTCCCCTCCTCCTTCTCTTGTTCCCTTCTTTCCTTTTAGTTGGGCATGGTGGAGCACACTTTCATTTCTAGCATTCTGGAGACAGAAGCCAGCCTGGCCTATATATTGAGTTCCAGGACAGCCAGGGCTGCAAAGAGAAATCCTGTTTCAAAACAAAACAAAAAAGTTTTGAGATGTGTTCTCCAAACTACCCTTGAACTTCTGGATGCAAGCAGTCCTTTTGCCTAAGCCTTCTGAGAAGCTGACACTGCAAGCTTCTACCTCCCTAGCCTGGCGTATTTTCAGTCTTTTACTTACGTGGATAATGCCACTGTGAGCACTTGTGTATGCATATGTATCACTATAGGTGGGAGTACTAGGTCATCAGTTATTTGTGTCTGTACTATCATTTCTAGATAATTATATATAATATATATACATATGAGGGCGGTGTATGCACGAGAGTACAGCCCTCGGAGGTCAGAAGAAGGTGTCGGATCTCTGGAGTTGAAGTTATAGGCAGTTGTGAGCCACCCAGCATGGGTGCTAGGAACCAAACTCAGGTCCTCTGGAAGAGCAGCCACTACTGTTAACCACTGAGCCATCTCTCCAGCCACTCAAACAGCCTTTTAGTGTGATTCTAGTTGGCTCTTCCGTCAGCAGTGTGAGAAATGCTATTGCTTATGTTGTGATCAACACTTCATGGTCAGTCTGTTTACTCTAGGTGAGCTGAGTTCCCATTATAGCTTCCAGTTGGAGAATTCAATCCATTTGTGTTTGCTGTAATTGTTAGTGAGGCAGAATATACACCTGATATTTCCTGTTCATTCTCCTGTACCATTGTATTGCATCTTTTCTTTCCTTCAATCCTACATTTGCTTTATTTTTCTAGTGTAGCACTTTAATAGTTGATGTTTAAAGTTGTCTGTCTGGGGGTATTTGACTTATTTCCGCACTGACGGCTGTATGTGATTGCTGTGGACATTGGTAGACAAGTACATGAGTTCTTGCTTTCAGTCCTTTCAGGTAGATACCAAGAAGTAGAAGTGCAGGTTCATACCAGCACTCAATAGTTACTGTTTGAGGAGCCACCAAACTTTGCCACAATGCTGGCACATTTTACATTCCAGTTAGTTATGCACAGGACTCCATTTGCTGCAGAGTCTCAGGTGCACACTCACGTCATAACACACATGTGGAAGTCAGATGACAACTTGTAAGAACTTGTGTTCTCAGAGATCCAGTTCAGGTTGTCAGGTTCGGCAGCAAGTGCCTTCTCTCACGGAGCCATCTCTGGCCCTGTCTGCATTTCTAACTTGTTTCTTAAAAGTTACCCTGGCCAGGTGTGGTGGCACACTGTGGCCCCAGAGCTCCAGAAGCAGAGACAAGAGGGTCACTGCAAGTTCCAGGCCATTTCAATCTGTGTAGGGAGCTCTGGAAAGCCAGGACTAGATAGCTGGGCTCTCTCAAAAAAAAGAAAACAGGGTCCACAAAATGGTAAAGTAGGGCTGGAGAGATGGCTCAGAGGTTAAGAGCACCGACTGCTCTTCCAGAGGTCCTGAGTTCAATTCCCAGCACCCACATGGTGGCTCATAACCATCTGTAATGAGATCTGGCGCCCTCTTCTGTATACATAATAAATATTTAAATCTTAAAAAAAAAAAAGGTAAAGCAGGTAAAGGTGCTTGCCACCACCATACTTGATGGAGTTTGAGCCCCAGATCCCATGTGGTGAAAAGACACACCTGACTCTTGCAATTTGTCCTCTGACCTCTACACATGGTGCACACACATGCACACAAACACGCACACGCACAAAGTAAATTTAAAAAATGGCTGGCCTAGTGGATCTCAAGGAGACTCTTACTGTGTGGGGGATCTGTGGTCCGGGCTAGCCTCTTTAAACTCTGTGGTCTCCCTGTCCAGTCTTCCTTGTGTTTTGATTACAAGCTTGGGCTTCCATGCTTGGTTCTCATTGTGGTTTCTTTCTTTTCTTTGCTTTTTTTTTTTGACAAGTGATATTGCTGTCTTTCTGTGTGGTCATTTATATGTTATATGTGGGAAAGGGCTGTTTCAGCCAGTTGACCATTTTAGAGTTATTTGTTACTGAGTTTCAGGAGTTCTTTGTTTGTTATGAACAGTAATTCATCACCAGATAAGAGGCTGACATTTCCTTCCATTCTCCTTTTCTTGTTACCTGTGCTTTTTTCCTGTCCTACCCTGGAGTCCATACACAAGTCCACCATCCTAGGGGTTTCCCCTGTGCTTTCTTCGAGAGTTTTACACTTTGAGGTCTTTGCTACAGTTTGGTTGATTTGCAGATAGTGTAAGGTAAGGGTTCATCTTCATTCTTTCATATTTATACTCATTTCTTTTGGGAAGGGCATCATTCTATGGGTTTAACCCAGGACCTCATATTGCTAGGCAGCCCTCCACCACCGAACTATACCCCCAGTTCCCTGTACTTGAAGTATATATTCAGTGAATTTAAACTGGCAACTTTGCAGTTTCTTTTTCTTTTTTTAAAGATTTATTTATTATTATGTATACAGTGTTCAGTCTGCATGTCTGCCTGCACACCAGAAGGGCACCAGATCTCATTATAGATGGTTGTGAGCCACCATGTGGCTGCTAGTTGAACTCGAGTCCTCTGGAAGAACAGCCAGTGCTCTTAACCTCTGAGCCAGCTCTCCAGTCTGGCAGTTATTTCTTTTACAAGTTTTCATGCAGTTTTTCTTTCACGGTCTTTTGGTTTCTGATGTTTCAGTTGAGCTGTTACCTGCTGCCCTGATGATTTTATTTTAAGTTTAGTTTCTTGCTGTGTTTAAGATTTGTATTGCGTACAATTCCCAGAGTTCCCGAGGCAGGGCTTCTGCTTCTGTGTTCAGAAATTCAAACTGAACATTCCATCTACTGCAAGTCTTCCAGGTCTAATAAAACAACCTCATAATCCTTTAAAAAAATTTTTTTGTATTGCAATGAAGTGGCCAGCCAGCTGGTTGTGGGTTTTGATTGATTGATTGATTGATTGATTGATTTTGGTTTTTCGAGACAGGGTTTTTCTGTGTAGCTTTGCGCCTTTCCTAGATCTCGCTCTAGACCAGGCTGGCCTCGAACTCACAGAGATCTGCCTGCCTCTGCCTCCCGAGTGCTAGGATTAAAGGCGTGCGCCACTTCCGCCTGGCGGGTTTTGATTTTTTAAGACAGGGTCTCTCTCACACTATAGCTGAGGCTGGCCCTCGTCTCCCAACGATGATCCCCCTGCTTCAGCTTCCCGTGTGCTCAGTGTACAGGCGTGTACCCCCGTAGCCTCTTCATACTGAGTTTTGACAGATCCTCTACTGGACACTTATTTGTGTGTTCATTTTGGTCTTTCTTGCTTGGTGTTAGCAGGGTTTGTGGTTTTTTTCTCTAATTTGTGACTTTATTCTTTGGCTGTCTTTAAGCAGTACCCTGCAGAGTTCTTCCTGCAGCCACCTCCTTTATCCAGTGCTCTCTCTGGTTTAATCCTCTATTTTAGTCTTTTGTCTTTGTTCCTGGGATTTCCTATCTAATTGGTTTAGCCTTCTGTTTGCTGTTAATTTGAATTAAGATGTTTTGGTTTGTCTCCATTTTAATATTTTTTGTTTTCAGTTCTGTGCTGAAATTCTCTACCCTTTATTTTTTAAAATAGTCTTAATGTAGAGTGACCATATTGACTTTAAAGTCTTTGTACCACCTGCTAGCTCTCATCTATACAGCTGCTGTGGATCTGATTTGTTATTTTTTTGTTTATGTTTTCTCTCAGCTGTTTTTTTTCTTTTATTGAAAATAGATTTTTCCCCCTCGCATGCTATATCCTGATTGCAGTTTCCAATCCCTCTATTCCTCCCAGTTCCTCCCCACCTCCCCTCACATCCGAATCCACTCACTTTCTGTCTCTCATTAGAAAATAAACAGGATAATAATAAAATAAAATAGAAACAGATAAAACAAAAAACTAACACATTGAAATTGGACAAAACAAACAGAAGGAAAAGAGCCCAAGAAAAGGCACAAGAATTAGAGACTCATTTGCACATTCAATAATCTCATAGAAACACTAAACTGGAAGTCAAAGCATATATGCAAAGGACCTGTGGGATTAAATTGTGTGTGTGTGTGTGTGTGTGTGTGTGTGTATTTGTGTGTATATATACATAATAAAAAGTAAAATAAAATTAAAAAGAAAAAGCCCTGACATCATATTATGAAACAAGGAACCTCCAAAGATGCCATTGAGTTCATTTTCTTTTGGCCATCTCCTTGAGGGCATATTGCCTACCTTAAGAGTAGAGAGTTTAAGCTGGGCGGTGGTGGCGCACGCCTTTAATCCCAGCACTCGGGAGGCAGAGGCAGGTGGATCTCTATGAGTTCGAGGCCAGCCTGGGCTACAGAGCGAGATCCAGGACAGGCTCCAAAGCTACACAGAGAAACCTTGACTGGGGTGGGGTAGGGGGAAGTAGAGTTTATTTCCCCAGTGAGACTTCCTTGGAGAAAACTAAAATTTCATTTGCAAATGATTATCAGTTGGAGATAGCTTCTGGGCTAGGATGGGGGCATGTTTCCACTTTTCCTTTCAGTCCTAGAACCCCAGCTGGTGCACACCTGTGCAAGCCCTGTGCAAGCTGCCTCAGCCTCTGTGAGTTCATGGGTGAGGTGGTCCTGTTGATTTAGAGGGCCTTGTCTTCTTGGTGTCCTCCATCTCCTCTGGCTCTTACACTTTTTCCTCCTCCTCTGCCTTGGAGTTCCCTAAGCCCTAAGTGGGAGGGATTTGGTGGAGACATCCCCTTTAGGGCTCAGTGTTCCAAGGGCTCCCACTCTCTGCATAATGTATTTGTATTTGTTCCCATCTGCTTCATGAGGAAACTTCTCTGATGATGGCTGAGCAAGGCACTGGTCTATGAGTGTGACAGAATGCCATTAGGAATCATTTTATTGCTATGTTTTTTGTTTTTAAAGGACAATAGTATTTGGTTTTGCCTAGATCCCTTCGCTATCTAGTCTCAGGTTCTTGGTCACCCAGGCAGTGTTGGGTATGGGTTCCATCTTGTGGAGTGGGCCTTAAGTCAAACCAGACATTGGTTGGTGACTCCCACAGGCTTTGTGCCTCCAGTGCACTAGCATATCTTGCAGGCAGGACACCATTGTAGAGCAGAGTGTTTGTGGCTCGGTTGGTGTTTTCATTTCTCCTTTGGTAGCATGCAGAATACCTTCCTATACCAAAGATGCTAGCATTTAGGGGTGAAGGCTCTACACATACACCAACTCGACGTCTCCATGTTTAACGAGTTGGGTGTTGTCTTCAGCAATAGGGTCTTACTGTCAGTTTGTGGAGAGCGACCTATAGTCTTGACAACAGCCTGGGTTGTTTAGGGTTCCTATGGGACTTCTTTGGCTAATAACTCAATTAGATGTAATCCACCCTCAGTACTAGAAGCTTCATTTGGTGACAAGAGATGTCCAGCTGGGGCTCTGGCTCCCCCAATATTTCTGTTTATTTTCTGCAGTGTCTGAGATGTTGTTTTAGTAAGGTTGTTTGTACAAATTTGAAGTTAAGAATAGTATCTTCTGACAGATTTTATTCCTTCTTGTCAGGGGCCTAGTAGTTCTGCTATCCAGGATTATTTGAGTCCAGTTTTAGGCTCTCTGTGATTTGATCTACAGCCTTTGGTGGGCCTGTTAGTTGCTAGATACAGTACTTTTCTGTGGCCATGATAAAACACCATGAACAAGAGCAACTTAAGGAAGAGTTAATTTGGGCTTATAGTTCCTGAGGGAGAGTCCACAATGGTGGGGGAGGCATGACAATAGGCTCTCAGACCAGGAAGCAGAGAGCTCACATTTTCAATTGCAAACTCCAAGCAAAGAGTGGGGCAGGGCAGTGAATTCTCAAAGCCTACCTCTACCGATGTACTTCCTCCAGAGAGGCCACACCTTCCCATATAGATCCCCATCAACTGGGGATCGTGGTGTGCAAGTACCTGAGCCTATGAGGGAAATTCTAGTTCAGACCACCACCATTGTTCACTCTGAAGTTGTGGGCATGTTCTTTTAGTATCCAAAGCTAGTCTCCTTGCTTTATATGTGACTCTTTGTTACTGAGGCAAATTGGTTGATGAAATCCTTAGAAAGCATTACTTAGCAGCTTATGATGCTAGAGAAAGAGCTCCAGACTCCACAGTTTTCTTTCTGGGCCACTGTTCTCAGGCCTAATAATTTATTCTCTCATTTGCTCTTTGATGCCTTCATGCATATGCTTTTCTTTTGTTTTGGGTGGTGTTGCATGAATCTTAAAGGTCTTATTAATAAAATCAAACCTGGGACCAAGTATTGGGGTGAACACTGGAAGATCAGAGAGACAGAACAAGCCACAGCTAACCTCACCTGGTCAACTTCTCAGCTGATCCTGTTTCCTCAGACTGGAACCCTCTGAGTCCTCATCCAGAATGGGTCTCAGCTGAACTGCTGCTCGAAAGCCTGAAAGCTTAACCAGCCAAATGCTTAACCAGCCAAATGCTTCTAGTTCCTGGTCCTCACTCCTTATATACCTTTCTGCTTTCTACCATCACTCCCTAGGATTAAAGGCTCGCTTTCTGGGATTAAAGGCATGAGTTACTATGCTTGGCTGAATCCTTGAACACATGGATTTCTGCCTCTGGAATGCTAGGATTAAAGGCGTGTGCTACCACTGCCTATCCTAAGTATCTAGTGGCTTTTCTGTTCTCTGACCCCAGATAAGTTTATTAGGGTACACAATATTTTAGAGAACACAATACCACCACAGGGTGGTGGTGGTAATAGTGATTGAACTAGGCCTCATTTACACAGAACACACACTTCACTGAACCACACTCTCAGCCTAGCATGTGTTTTTCATAATATCACTGAGCTCCTCAGTTGTCTTCAGGATTCGAGTTAGTCTCATTTACCTTGTCTGCCATTTCAGAGGTAGAGTTTGCCCTTCCCGCAGAATATAAAGTTAAGTGGGCACACTGTTCTGTGTATTGCAGTAGTTCCAGTGCAGCAGTGTCTAAAACTAAACTCGGATACATCAAGATTGATATTTCATAATTTAAGTTTAATGTTTATTTTGTTGACAGGTTTGTAAAGGGGATTGTCTCAGTTACTTTTCTTTTTCTGTGACAAAGCACCATGACCAAGGCAATTGATAAGCGTTTAATTAGGCCTACATTTTTAGAGGGTTAGAGTCCTTGATGGTGGGGCAAAAACCATGGTGGCAGGAACAGCTGAGAGCTCACATCTTGACTACAAGTGGGAAGAAGAGAGAGACACTGGTGTGAGTCCTTTGAAACCTCAAAGCTGCCCTCAGGAACACACGTCCTCCAACAAGGCTACACCTCCTAATCCTTCCCGATACAGACAGTCGTGAGCCACCATATGGTTGGTGGGAACAGTTCCACCAACTGGGGATCAAGTATTCAAACCTATGAGCCTGTGTGGGCATTCTCATTCAGACCACCATAGGAATCATTTATCTTGTCCCATTTAACACAAGGGTATGAGTGGTTGTTGCTTGCAATATACTGTTTGGTCTGACTTGTTCTTGAAGACAGGATCTCACATGGCCAGGCTGGCCTGGACCTCAGTGACTGTCAGCTCTTCTGCCTTTGCCTCCAGAGTGCTAGGATTGCAGTTGTATACCACTACACTCAGTTGACTACACTCCATCATCTTTACAAGCATCACAGTCAATCATTTGTGTGCATTTTATTTCATTGATATGTTGGATTTTTTCCAGCATGTTAGGATAATGGAGCATTTTATTGTGGGAGACATATGGGATCCTGCATTTGGGAGCAGAGCTCAGGTAGGAGCTTCTTTTCTGGAAAAGGATAAATTTTGAGAACTATCTCTTCTCCCTAGTTGAACTTCAGAAGTGAACAGAGGCCAGGCATGGTGACTCACAACTGTAATCCTAACACATGAGAGGCCAGGCAGGAGGACTTCACAAGTCCCAGACCAGCCTGGGCAAATGAGACACTGTCTCAACAATTTATTTAATTAACAATTAATTTACTGTCATACAGGAAAGTGTGGTTGGATTTTGTTTGTGTTGTTTTTGGTTTTTTATATGTGTAAGTGTTTGCCTGCATGGGTGTATATGTACCATGTTTGCCCAGTACTGAGGAGGCCATAAGAGGGCATCAGGTCCCCTGGAACTGGAGATACAGATGGTTGTGAGCTGCCATACAGTTGGTGGGAACCAACTTGGGTTCTCTGTAAGAGCTGCTAATGCTCTTAACTTCGTAGTCCCCTCCGTGGGCCCCCAGTTGAGGTAGTGTTATTGCTTGTTTTTTGTAAGTTTTTTTTTTGTTTTTGACTTTTAATTACGTGTGTGCTTGTCTGAGTGTGGGTATGTGCATATGTGTGTGGGTGCCTGCAGAGGCCAGAAAGGGGCATCAGATCACCTGGAGCTGAAGTTACAGGCGCTTGTGAGCTGCCCACCTTGGGTGCTGGGAACTGAACTCCAGTCCTCTGGTTGAATTTTAAGCTAACACTTTTTTGGTTGCTTATTTAAATTTCTTTCTGAGTTTTTGATCCTTGTGTTTGATTTTCTTTACCAAACAGGATTTACCCAATAACATGATTCATCAGGTGCCAATCAAATCTCTCCCGCAAGAGTGGCTTTGGTGTGAAACGTGGTGCGATGATGCTTCTAAGAAGAGGGCAAAGACGATCGACCTGGTGAGCGGCCTTCCCTGCTAATGCTGGTTCCAGTTGACTCTGTCTGAGTTGGGGTTGGAGCTGCAAAGCATGTCCTGGTCATTTTCAGCAGGGCTTGCCACAGGAAGCTAGGTCCCCGTGCGCTGACAGAGCCGTTTTCTGCTGAGTTACTACTTGTCTTCCATTCTGTCTCTGTGCCTGGAAGGTTTTCCTTTAGCCTGGAACCTTTGCTGCCTTCTGGGTCTGAGAGTATCTCACTGTGACCTGGCCTAACCTTGAGGTCCTGCTCGTCTTGCCTCAGTCTCCCCATGCCCACGGACGCCCCTTTGAATCTGTGCAGTGTGCCTTTGCTGTGGCTCCGCTGAGCTGTGCGTGTTGTGTTTTCAGTGTAATAACCCCATGACTAAGGAGCCCAAGCTGGAGGCTGCCGTGCGGATCGTCCCCGAGTGGCAGGACTATGATCAGGAGATCAAGCAGCTGCAGCTCCTCTTCCAGGAGGAGAAGGAGATGGGGACCCTGCATGTGGAGAGGACGCAGGAGGGTAAGTGTGAGCCTGGCTGCGGATAAGTAACTCCTTGTTCCCGATCCGTTGTCAGGACAACAGAACAAGGAATATAAGGCGGAGAGGGACGCCTTTCCCTTGATTTGACCTCAACTAGGTTCTGTTTTTCATTTTGCCCCTTCGGCCAGCCCTCTAAATAGCACTCTCAATGAAGTTTTGCAGTCCTCCACTCAACACACATACACACTTCCTTGTTTTGGTCAAAGGAAGAAGAGATGCTTTTTAAAGAAATTTTTAATATGTGCATTTTTTTTAGTGTGTGTGTGTGTGTGTGTGTGTGTGTGTGTGGTGTCATTAAATCTGCCATGGTACTAGACAATGAATAAATTTAGATCAAGACAAAATATATATTTATTTGAAAGTAAATAGTGTAAAACAGGCATATTGGTGTGAGAATGGAGTGTATTTAAACTGAAGATAAAAGATTACCACCAGTCTTTTTTACATAAAATTTCAACTTTCATATCATTTTACTATAACTTCATAATTCGTTCATTTATTATTTAGAGGGGGGCACACATCACTGAGCATGGCAGCACATGCCTTAATCTCAGCACTATTGTAGCAGGAATCTTAAAGGTCTTATTAATTAAAACAAACCTGGTGCCAGTTATTGGGGTGAATGCTGGAAGATCAGAGAAGCAGAACAAGCCACAGCCACCTCGCCTCGACAGTTTCTCAGCTGATCCTGTTTCCTCAGACTGGAAGCCTTTGAGTCCTCATCCAAATGGATCTCAGCTGAACTGTGCTGCTCAAACACCTAAAAGCTTAACCAGCCTAGTTCCTGGTCCTCACGCTTTATATACCTTTCTGCTTTCTGCCATTACTTCCTGGGATTAAAGGTGTGAGTTACCATGCCTGGCTGTTTCCAGTGTGGCTTTAAACTCACAGAGATCTGGATGGATCTCTGCCTCCCAAGTAATAGGATTAAAGGCATGTGTGCCACCATTTTCTGGCCTCTATATCTAGTGGCTGTTTTGTTCTCTGACCCCAGATAAGTTTATTAGGGCGCACAATATTTTGGGGAACACAATATCACCACACACTATGGAGACAGAGACAGGTAGATCTCTGAGTTTGAGGTCAGCCTAATTACGTAGTGAGTACAGGCCAGTCAAGGAAACATAGTGAGATCCTGTCTCAAAACAACAAATTTAAAAAACCAAACACACATACAATGTTATTTTAATTGGGTAGCAGCAAGCTGAAAGAGCATAAAGACTTGTCTTTCTGAAGGCTGGATATGTAGCTCAGTGGTAGAACACTTACCTAGCATGTGCAAGACCCTGGGTACCATCCCTAGTGCTTCCAAGGCTAGATATGGATCTCTGTGCAAAATACTTTCATATTGTTTACCAGTCAAATTAGGTGTTTTGTTTTTGAAGCTACTAAAACTTACAAATAAATGTTTAGTGCCTTTGCCCATCTATACAAGTCCTTTTTTTTTTTTTTTTTTTTTTTTTTTTTTTTTTTTTTTTGGTTTTCGAGACAGGGTTTCTCTGTGTAGCTTTGGAGCCTGTCCTGGATCTCTCTCTATAGACCAGGCTGGCCTTGAACTCACAGAGATAGGTCTGCCTCTGCCTCTGCCTCTGTCTCCTGAGTGCTGGGATTAAAGGCGCACCACCGCCTGGCCGGCCCGTACAAGTCTTAACAGTTTACTCGAGGCTAAGAAGCAAGAGGATCAAGAGTTAAACTCGTTTTTTAGCCACGTAGTGAGTTTGAGACCAGCTACAAAAACAGTGAATAAACTGGGCTCTGGATCTTAATATTTCTCCTACTTTAAACTTATCCTAAGAAGCAAATGCAGAGCTTAGGTCTGAGTGACTTGACATTCCATTCTGGAGACTGCCAGGATAGTAAGAATCATAGCTAGAAGGTTACACAGTCACCATAACTGTGTCACCCACATTTGCAGCGGGAGAAATGGTTAAAAAGCACAGTCAGTGATTCCAGTTCCGGGGATCTGATGCCCTCTTCTGGCTTTGTGGGCTTAGCATGCATGTGGTGTACAGATATACATGCAGACAAAGCACCCACACATATACAAAATGAAAACACATTTTTTTAAAAGTAAAATCATTATGAAATTTATCCATAGATAAATGGACAAAGAATACAAGCAAACTATTCAAAAGAAGAGCCATATAGGAAGGAGACAGAAATCAAGTTAGAGTCACCATTAGTGTCTGCTATATCAAAAAATACCGATGTATTGATAATGCTGCGCATAAAGGAGACACTGGTGAGACTCTGGTGAATGAGCCTTGCTGAAGCTGTGTGGATCTGGAAAGCCCTGGCTTAAAAGCACTGTCTGTTATCAGGAGGCTCTAAAATCCTGTACACTGGGCTCAGCCGGCAAGGTGCACAGCGGGCACAGCCTGATGATGACCTGAGTCTGAACCCAGAACCCATGTAAAAGTGAAGGAGAGAACCGACTCCACACAGTTGTCCTCTGACCTACACATGTGCACCATGGCATGTGCACACAGTAATGGTAATAAATAAACACATACCATGAAAGGAAATGATTGTCTTCAGCAGTTCCTCTGTTGAGAATGCATCTTGAATAGTTCAATACAAGGGAAAAAATCCACATGAAGAAACTTACTTTACTGTTCCATATCAATTAGTAACATTAAAACAGTTTAAGGATCAAAGAAAACAGCTACCCAGACACAGGAATAAATGTATAAGTGCAGAAGATCTCTGGAAAGTAGGTTGGCTGAGAGCCAGTACTGCCCTGGTGAAACAGTGTAGCCACAGTGCCAGTCAGTGGTTCTTAAAACTGAAAATGTCTTCTTTCTCTTATGTTTGCTTTCAAACTTTAATACAAAATACCAAGCCCCAAGCTCCTATAACTCCATCTGAGACACACAGTGGAGTGTGCTGTGGACGATGCTCACACTTAAGTCTTATATTTTGTTCTTTTCCATAGGATCTCAGAAACATGAAGAATTGTGATCTCTGGAAGAAGACAGGAAATCCCACCATCTGACAGTTTTTGTACTAAATGCTTGTTTTTTCTGATCTACCGATACAACTGCTGAAC
This sequence comes from Peromyscus melanophrys, assembly GCA_902168415.1. NCBI lineage: Eukaryota > Metazoa > Chordata > Mammalia > Rodentia > Cricetidae > Peromyscus > Peromyscus melanophrys. Next base: position 7,673 of record CABHPR010113283.1, on the reverse strand, counting down.
CGATTGGGCAGGTGTACCACACCTATTGATTTAGACTACTGCACCCTAGTGGGTGCCGGATCTTTGGGGCTAAGGCTCTTGGATTTGTACCTCAGAGGAAGACAAGTGGCTGATCTTCTGGGACTGTCTTCACACCAGAGGGAGAAATGGTGGTGGCAACTGAGAGAAGCCACGTCCTTTGTGCCCACACACAAGAGCACACATTGCTGCACTGGCTCCGAAGCTGCCAGAAAAGCCACCATGTTCTTCCTTACCTCAGTTTACCTGCAGCCCTGCTGCACTGCAGATGCCCACCCTGTACCAGGTCAGGTCGGCAGATGCTTCATCCAAGGTCCAAGCCTCAAGGTCTATGCCAACACACTTCTCACATCCCGTGCCCCACAGTCTCTTCCCCAGCATCAGGCTCACTGTGGAATTGAGCCCAACCGATAATCATGTGGCTTCAGGGTTGGCTCAGTTGCTAAGAAATCAGTCTTCAGGAGAACTGGGATGGTTTGGATGAGGGTTGTGGAAACGACAGGCAGAGGAGAGTTTTGTGGTGTCAAAGGAAGAAGACAGAAATTGGCCATTCTCTTTCAGTCTGTGTGGCTGAATTTAACGGAAGCTTTATTCTATTACCAGTGAACTTTCTACATAATTGTTTTGTAAACAATTTTTATATTTATGAAAATGTTTGCTTTTTCTTCCTACTTTCTAAAAAACGGTTGGTTCTGAATTTCCTGGCTGGGCACAGGCACACTGAGTCCCTCAGTGGTCCGTCTCCGTGTACTTGCCTCCATCTGTATGACCACCATGCTGTCTGCCCTGCCCTGCCCTTGTTGAGTCTTCTCTCAGACCCAGGAGACTGTCCTTGGTCTTTTCTTCCCCAGATGCTCTCAGACCAATGACCAGGAATGGCTGTCTCTGGAACTCAGTTTCCTGTGCTCTGTCTTTTTCCCTTTTACTTTGGCTCTGTGGGTTGCCTTTGGCTTTTGAGACTTGCCCAAGGCCTGGTCCAGTTCTAAGGTAACTGCTGCATTGTGTGTGTCCACAGTCACAGCCCAGCCTCACCTTGTCAGGAGCAACCTGGGCTGTGAGCCTGGGACATGTTGTTAACCTGGCTGCCCAGGATTCGGGGATCTGCAGCAGAGAGTTAGAGTGTTGCTGGCACTGGCCTGCCTCAGTCACAGGGGCTGTTCTTCCCTCTTTAACCTGCCTCTAAAAATAAGAAGGGAGCTGGGGTGTGGCTCAGGGCCTGTGTTCCATCCAGCATTGTATCCCCACCTCACAAAAGAAGAAGCAAAAGTGAATATGATGAGTGAGTACACATGGATCAGACCTTGCCCATCTAAGCTAGGTAATACGTGTGTTTTCAAGGGAGAATGACCTACAGTCGCCATAGTTGGGATTTGAATGGGCAGTTACTAAGTAATAAATAGTGAGAGACAGCAAAACACCATCGAAACCCACACAGCCCGCGGAAACCCCTTAACTCAGCCAGCTGGAGTTCCCCAGTGAGCATCCTGAGCAGAGCAGAGTGTTCCCTCAGGTAAGGCTTCCAAGTAAAAGAACAAATAGCAAAACTAAAAATACCATCATCAAATTCGGTGCTCACAACATCCTGCAGAAACCAGCCGGGAAAGTTAAAACAGTCAGCTAGAGTTCCCTTTCTCCAAGCTTGCAGCCTCCCTGCCCACTGTGGCACTTCCATAGTGGGACCCAGCAGTGGCTGAGTCCCCTGACCTTGGGAAGGTGTCTGGGAATGAGTTGCTCCCAGCTGTGTGACAAAAGGATGTCACATTTTGACTCTTGGACTATAGAACTGTTTTGTCATAAAGTTAGGGGGGCTCACATCCCCAAAGGGCTTTGTGAGACACTTTGAGATAAACATGTCCCATAGCCAGCTTCTTAGCTCACATGACATCAACACACTGTACATTACAACATGAATGTTTAAAATAAAAACTGCACCACACATACATCAAGTAATTAATTTCCTCCCCATTTTCGAGTCCTAAAGTTAACTTAGAGCCAGCCTCCGTTCAGGCTTCATGTCCACATTGTAGTAAGCTTTCAGGGATACCACTGCTGCCGTCCTCCACTGTAGGCACAAACAGTGTTCCCAGTGTCCTGGGAGCCTGTGATGAGCAGGAAATAGTCAGGTCACAGGAATGTGCTTTTAAATGTTGGTCCTAGTGGCCAGTTTCCTTTTTTCCAGACAGGGTTTCTCTGTGTAGCCCTGGCTGTCCTGGAACTCACTATGTAGACCAGGTTAGCCTCAAACTCACAGAGATGTGCCACCACTGCCTGGCCAGTCTCCTCCTTTTTACCAAGTCATTAATGCATCCTCTGTGGAAAAGGAAGGTGCAGATCATGTCCTCTGTGATCCTTCGGCCCTCCCTCGTGTGTCACCACCCTGACATAAGTCATATTAATAGTTGATGCTGGATAGGCCAGACCCAGCTTGCTTCTGAAGTTGTCCAGGCCCTTCCTTTGCCAGCTTGGTCCTTGCTTTCTGTGGATTAATCATCTCTATAAATTAAGCAAAAGCCCCATGAGTGATGCTACCATTAAGTGCCCCAGGAAGGGTGTCTCTATTGGTTTCATCTGATATCTCCACCATGAAAAAAGCATACTGTGACTGAAAAGAGAGGTAAAATATTTTCCAAGAAGCAGGAAATAACTGATCACACAGATTGACCAAGCTTCTGGAAAGTTCGCTGTTGTTCTTGGAATGCATATATATAATTTTTTGTTTGTTTGTTTATTGGTTTTTGTTTTGGTTTTTTTTTTTAACCTCTTGTCATATAGCAGTAGAAAGATTCTTTTCTGAACCAGTAGGGTAGTGTGAACTGTGACATGTCAGAATTAGATGCACCAGTGTGAGTCAGTCTCTGCTCTGTGGAAAGTGGCGCTTGCTGGGCATCTAGGGCTTTCAGGGCACAGCTTTCCAGCATCCTGGGTTTAGTCAAAAGTTGAGAGTGATGGTGTGTTGGTTTCATAAGGTAGTGGACATTGTTAGTCTGGCAGAAGCTACATTTCCGATTGAGCATGTTTTGTGTCCAGGTACTCGTGCATTGTGCTGGGCCTATCTGGTCAGAAGCAGGCTCCATGGCAGAGCTGGATTTCCTCTGCTCGCCTGGAAACTTTATGTTCTGAACCTTGTTAAGACTGCCTGATGTATGTTATCTTGTTTTAAGCTGAGTCCATGAATGATGCACCGTAGTAAAGAGCCCGGTAGTAAAGAAGGAAGAAAAAAACAGGAAGTAAACTTGACAGTAATTTAGAATTGGTCAGACAGCTCTCACATGGTCAGGAGTATGACGTCATTCCTCTTGTCCCTGTCTCCTCCACGACTAAATCTTTTTCTAAAATTGTTCTTCTTAGACCTGCATGATTAAAAGAAATGATTTGCCTGAGGAGTTGAGAAGGAGCTCTGATCCACTTTTCTGGATTGATTTCACGAAAAGCTGTCCAGTGGGAAATGTCCTGGTGGTGTGGATTATGATGTATGCACAATTCCTAAATGTGACTTTCAGGGCTCTGTCTTTTTAGTGAGTTGCTGCATACTCGGCTTTCTGGGAATATTGTGTGATGACCAGTCAATCCAATGGCTCATCATGTTTCTTGTTTAGAAAGCATCTTTTGTTGTTGTTGAATTCATGAGCTCCTGTTTTCTCTGCCTTAAGGTAACGGAGAAAGTCTTAATGAGGACTTCTCACATGCCGGATGAGTTCAAGCACATTAAACATTATCACTCAGGAAGTTACTGAAATGTCCAAGTGTCTGGAAGGTTCTTTCTTGTTTCCCATTCATTGCTGGTGTTTTGTCTTTCCGTGTAACAGCAGAAAGAGCCCTTCTGTGTTCCATAGGAGTGGTGAGTCGGTGAACTGGGCAGGGACTCTCCTTGCGTGTCATTGAAGGCAGCACGTGGTAGTCAGTGCCAAGCATCAGCATGCTACAGGGGAGTCCAGGAAGTTGGGGACAGAAAGCAGGAGATCCCTCCTGAGTCTCCTGGGTCCCCAGCAGTGTGGAGGCCTGTGACTCCTGGGTCCCCAGCAGTGTGGAGGGCTGTGACTCTGGGTCCCCAGCAGTGTGGAGGGCTGTGACTCTGGGTCCCCAGCAGTGTGGTGGCTGTGACTCCTGGGTCCCCAGCAGTGTGGAGGGCTGTGACTCCTGGGTCCCCAGCAGTGTGGAGGGCTGTGACTCTGGGTCCCCAGCAGTGTGGAGGGCTGTGACTCCTGGGCAGGGCTTGGAGCCATGCTCCCCCCCCCCCCCCATGCTCTCTGCGCTGCCTTACTTGTCCCCGTTGAGCTCAGCAGAGGAACGGGCACCGTTCCCTCAACCAGAGGCAAACTGCACTAACCGAACGTTGGCAGTTTGGAACAAAAGACCACCAAGCACTCTGTTTTCTAGCCAGAAATGGGAAAATGGAGACAAGGCTTAGGTTTTTAAAGAAACCGTGTCCTCCTTTTCCATTCAAGCCAACACCTCCCATGGTATGAGGTTAATGTCCGTGAATGTCTTTAGTCCAAAGGAATGCTGGTGTTATGATGAGAGTAAGCTCTGCTCAACACAATAAACTTCTCCTCTCTTCTTTAGTTGTGTGGTTGTCATTAAGCTGTGTGTGTGTGTGTGAGAGAGGGAGGGAGGGAGGGAGGGAGGGAGGGAGGGAGGGAGAGAGAGAGAGAGAGAGAGAGAGAGAGAGAGAGAGAGAGAAGGAAGGGTAGATTGGTAGAGGACAGTCTAACCCTTCACCTGTCAGAGGTCAAACCCTGATGGTCTGGCCATAGCTAGTCCTTCAGATCCTGGGCCAGCAGCCAGGCCCCCAGCTCTGGGACCTGCCCCTAACGCCCTGGATGACAAGCAGTCCTGGCAGTGCCGGCCATGAGAGGCAGAGTGGTGAAGCCTCAGAGTGCTGGCAGACCTCCTCACTGGGTCCTCAGGAGCCATGTGGGTTCTGCCCCCTGCCTGTTCTCTGAGCACATCCTGCCACTCCGTAATCAGTGCGCACTTCAGACTGGTGTGTCAAGTGTCCTTGCTGAGGTGGCCATCAAGAAGACCTAGTGCCTGTGAGGAGGAGCGATTTGGAGGGCAGGAGAAGCTTCTACAGGGAACGATACTCAAAGAGAAGCCTCGCATGGAAGTGGGAATGCTCCTGTGTTGCTGAGGGACCTCAGGAGTACTGTGCATCGTACTGAGCAGTCGGGCTGAGACTCACCTGGGAATAGGAGAGTCCTGGGCCTTTAAAACTGGAGTCTGACTTGACCTGGGTTTTTGTTTGGTGTGTGTGTGTGTAAGGACACCCTCACCTGCTGTTCCTTGGGAGTCATCTACTTTTCTGTTGGAGACAAGTTCTCATAGCATGGAACTCAGCACGTAAGCTAGTTAGCAATCCCTAGCATAGGAATCTGCCCGGCTCTGCCTCTTGGGCTTAACTTGTTGATTCCTTACTACTCTTTTTTTTTAAGATTGATTGATTGATTGATTGATTGATTGATTGATTATGTACACAGAAGAGGGTGCCAGATCTCATTAGAGATGGTTGTGAGCCACCATGTGGATGCTGGGAATTGAACTCAGGACCTCTGGAAGAGCAGTCGGTGCTCTTAACCTCTGAGCCATCTCTCCAGCCCCCTTACTACTCTTAATGTGTTCTACTTTTATATTTTTATCCTAAAGTTTTAATTTATAAATGTACGTGTACTCAGGGTCCACAGTATGAAGATTTGAAATACAAATATATTGATGATTTTCACGAGTATGTGATACCTGTCACCCCTATCACCATTAGACCTCAGAGATGGTTCTTCCAGCTGGAAGTCCATCCTCTGATTGGCATCCTCCATTACTCTAACTTGCCTCTAGTTCAGAGCTTCTCAAACTTTTTTCATTCTAGACTTTTTCCTCGAGAAATACTTATTTGGCCCTGGGTATTGAAAATAGGTACCTACACCAGACGTTAATTGATAATACATTGTAGATTTATTTGAAGACATTGTTTGGTATACATATAATTTTATCATGTGTATTAGTTACTTTTCTATTGCTGCGATAGAAGCAGCTTCTAAAAGGAAGGGTTTGTTTGGGCTTGCGGTTCAAGAGGGGTGCGAGTCTGTCATGGCAGGGAAGCATGGCTGCAAGCAGCAGCTGCAGCGGGAGCTGAGGGCTCGCATCTTTAGCTGCAGACAGGAAACAGAGCAAGAACTAGAAATGGTGCGAGTCTTTAAACTCTCAGAGCCCGCCTTCAGTGGCACTTCCTCCCACAAGACTGCAATCGTAAGACTTCCTGGACAGCATCACCAACCGGAGACGGATTGTGGGGCCCATCCCAACCACCACATTCCATCCCCTGGCCCCATGGTCTCACATCATAGTGTGAAATGCATGTAGTTCAGCTTCAGAAGTCCCCATAGACTTATTAGTCTCAACATTGAAAGTCTCTTCCGAGACACAAGGCAATGTGTAACCCACCCCCTGTGAAATAAAAAGCAAGTTATAACTTCCAACAGATGGCGGTACAGAATATACGTTACTGTTTTAGAAGGGAAGAATCAGCACGGTGAGAAAATACAAAGACTGAAACCCACAGGGGAAACTCAGTTTTCCAGTTCTATGTCCTAGGTCAAAGGGCTTTGGTGACTCCTCCCCATCCCCAAAGGCTGGAGAGATGGCTCAGCAGCTGTAGAGTAGCCAATGCCCTTGCAGGGGACCTACACTTGATTGCCATCACCCACATTTAGGCAGTACATAACCACCTGTAACTCCAGCTTCACGAGATCAATGCCCTCTTCTGGACCCGAGGGGAACTGCACACACGTGCACATAGTTTAAAATAAAAATAAAATATTCTAAATTCCAAACAAAAATAATAGGCATGAAAAAAAAGAAGCAAAAGAACAAAGGGAAAGAATAGGAAACAAATAGTTAAATAGTAACCATTAAAATGAAAAAAAATTAAAATTGCATTACGTGTTACTGGTCTTAAACACTAATTAGAAACATTTTCAGACTGGATTCTGAGAATCAGTTTGCTAAAGATGCATATTAGGCCAGCGAGGTGGCTCAGTGGGTAAAGATGCTTGCCACCAAACCTGATTTGATTCTGGGTCCCACATTGTCGATGCGCCTGGCAGCCAGCAAGCCCAAAGGTTGTCCTCTGACTTCCACAGGAGCCCACAGACACACAGACACAAATATACACACATGCACACACGGACACGTGCACTCATGTATAAATAGGTAAATTTAAAAGAAGAATATGTTGGAAAAAAAAGATATGACACAGAGTGGAACACACCCAGAATCTCAGTACTTAGGTATCTGAGGCAAAGGGGAGGAGGGAGTCATGAATTTGAGGACAGCCTGGGTTACATAAGAAGATACTATCCCACTAATAATAAGGAAGCTGGTGTGTGGCTCTGTTAAAATAGAGTGAACTCTGTTTCAAGACTGCAAATAATACCAGAGCAGGTGTAGTTTATGATGATAAAAGTCAAATTATCAAGAATTCATTAGAAATTGGATGCTGCTTAAGAATAAGGATACTCCAGGTGGTGGTGGTGCATGCCTTTAATCCCAGTGCTTGGGAGGCAGAGGCAGGTGGATTTCTGTGAATTTAAGGCCAGCCTGGACTATAGAGTGAGTTCCAGGACAGGCACCAAAAGCTACACAGAGAAACCCTGTCTCGAAAA
>CABHPR010113282.1:0-45609 GCA_902168415.1 Peromyscus melanophrys | reverse complement strand
GTCCAGGGCAGGATGGGAGCTGGGCAGGCTGGGAGCTGGGGCCGGTCTCTAAGTCTCAGGAAGTGGCGGTGGTCTCCGGGATGGTGGACTTGGGGGCAGGGCTTGGAGACTGAAGGGAATCTTGGGGAAGGGGGGCCTTCCCGGTAGGGGTGGGGGTAGAAGGGAGCCTGCCCGCTGGCCAGAATCTGGGGCCAAAGTGAGCAGGTCTTCCCAGGGGTGGCTGGCGCCCAGGGACGGGGTCTGGGGTGAGGGCGGGCACCGGCAATTCTTTTCAAACCACCACAACTACCTGCAATTGCCATCGTAGATAGAGAAAGGTTATACCAGAATCCTTGTAATGTCCTAGTGTCTTTCTCTAAAGTGGCAAATATGAATGTTATTTTATTTTCATCTTAAGTTTTATTAGGTGTCTTGAGTCTTTTCTTGTTGTTGCTGTTGATTTTAACTTCATGAGGAATGTGTTTTAATTTCTTTAAACATTCAGGATTTTTATCTTGGTCAGTCATGCCTCCCAGATTATATCATACCACTCTACTGTGAAAAACCTATTATACCATGATACAGGTCATATTTCTAGATCTTTCTTTAGGGGGATGTGGAACTACTTGATCATTTATGGCTTAGTTGTCATAGGTAGCTTACACCATGCCATTGCAGAGTTAGCAAAATCATTTGTCCTGACCCAAAATCTTCAGTGTTTATCATGATGATAAATCTCTTGTACAGATCTAAGACTTCCAGACTTATAATTCCAGCTGCATTTCTTTTATACAATAGATGAAATTACAGTGATAGCGAGGTATTGAGAATTGCAAACCAAGACACATTCTGGTCCTCAGCATTTGGAGTCGACACAGGTTATACAAGTAGTTCTTTAATAAACAGGTCTTTCTTTTACTACCAAAGAGGAAGAATTGTTTACCTAGTAGCTACTATTTTAGGCCTCATTTTTACAAATGCAAAATATTTTTAAAGATGTATTTTTATTATTTTGTAACTGTGTGTATATGTGTATATCTGTGTGGGTATTACACACCAGTGTAGGGGACCACAGAGTCCAGAGCTTGAGTTACCCACAGTTGTGAACCACTAGAATTCAATTCTGGGAACTGTACTTGTGTTTTCTGGAAGAACAGGAAATGTTCTTAATCACTTTGTAGTGTCTCCAGCCCCTATTTCTTTAAAACTAGAATTTACCCTAACCAGTGTTTAATCTACATCTGAAGAACTGCAAAATGAACAAAATCCTTTTTAAATAAATTAATTAATTAAAAAAGTTTTTGAACATAAGTTTTACTTTTACTTTTCATTTTGGAAACTTAGTAAAATATATAGTGTTTTCATAGATAGTTCTAATCATATCACAATCATCATGCTAATTGCAAATTTAGAATTATTATTTAACTGCCACCTGATTATACACTGATTCTGTGCCAAAATATTTGTCATATATGAATAAGGATTTATACATTAAAATTTGAGTAGTGAACCAAAGAAAGACAATTCATAGTATATGTGTAGCAATATGATATTTTGTATCAGTTTCTGACAACAAATTGCTGTACAATATTATCCTTATGTGGTTTTTTAAAAATCTTTGATTAGCTCATTTTTGAAAGTATGGAACTAATCCACGAGGTCTTAGTTAGGTTGCTATAGGCAATGGGAATGAACACTGGCCCTGTGACTAATTGCCCTCATTTATATCACTATTAGTCAATGCTTATAATAATTAGTTAGCTAGCTAGAAGATTTAGTAGTACTCCAGTATTAAACTATCCAGAGAAACATATAGTCAGTTTTCTTCAGTCTGTAGTTGAGATTACCAAAAACCAACAATAATTTCATAAACATTTGCAAGATCATTTTGTAAATGCTGGGATACTAGTTGCAGAAAAAGATAAATGTGATACAGTTTCTATTTAAAGCTGTGAAGAGTCGCAGAAATAGTAATAACATTCTTTTATTATCAAAGTCACTTCACAATGTAAACAGAGCATTAGTTATGTAATTATGGACTGAGCTTTCCTTTCTGTAGGGTTTCAGTATAAAATTTGTATGTTTGATCTAGCAAGCTTGTTTCTCATTTATAATAGTCACATGACATTTTGTTTTGGAAATGAAACTGACATTAAAGAAAATATATGTAATTTTACTTTTTTAAAGTTAAAACCTTCCTTTTTGAAATAAAGAAAAGGAGAAATGCTGGGGATGTCTTTCTGTATGCTGTGAATGTGTGTTGCTCTGATTTGGTTCATAAATAAAATGCTAATTGGCCAGTATCCAGGCAGGAAGTATAGTATAGGTGGGATAAGCAGAGAGGAGAATTCTGGGAAGAGGAAGGCTGAGTCAGGAGTAGCCAGCCAGACACAGGGGAAGCAAGACGTGAAGGCAGAACTGAGAAAAGGTACCAAGCCACATGGCTAAACATAAATAAGAATTATGGGTTAGTTTAAGTGTAAGAGCTGGTCAGTGGTAGGCCTGAGATAATGGCCAAGCAGTTTTAATTAATATAAGCCTCTGTGTGTTTACTTGGGTCCAAGTGGCTGCAGGACTGGCAAGTGAGAGAGATTTGTCCTGACCATGGGCCTGGTGGGACACAGGAAAACTTCAGCTACATTAATCTTTTCCCATTACTTCTATTTTTCATTCTTTTCCATATTTTGATTCATTTCAGATAAAATTCGTTAGTGTTTTTATATCAGTTTAGCAAATATAAGCAGTTGCAAAATTAATTAATTACTTACTTGCTTTCCCTTTCCCTGCTGGGAAGCAGAACTCAAGTGCTTTCAAAATTCTTTATAGGATTCAAAAGTGTCTAGTCTCTTCTAAACATGTATGTTTTTATTGCCATTTTATAACTGGTGTGTAGGAAGTAAAATGAAGTTGCTTAAAGGGCACTGGTCAATAGCCCAGTTTTTCAGTAAATAACTAGCCAACCCAATACTAATCATTAGAAGTCTTGCTACCTCTCTCCATTTTACTTTCTCATCAAGATGTCTGATCCAAACTCTGACACAAATGACAAGTAGAAGTTGTCATTACTGCTATATTCTATTAAATATACATGAAGTAAGCATTTGGGCTTACATATGTAGCTTTCAGTAGATATGAAATATTTGACATCTAAGTAACATTTAAAATATTCTGTCAAACCTGGACTTTTATTATGTAGTTATATAGTACACAGATCCCTGTACATTGCCCTTAGTGAGAACAGAAACCTTTTCATACCCTGTTTGTAAGATAAATCATGCAAGAACTATAGTTTTTTAAATTGGGAAAGTATGTAGTATATTATTAATTCACAAAATCAGAGGGACTCCTGAAAACATACATATAAATAACACTATCTGGACTGAGCAGGTAGTATTTATATATTTAGAAATATATATATATATATGTATGTATATGTATGTATGTAGATGATTGTAACAACAATTAATGGAAAAAGAGACCATGAATTTGAATGAGCACAGGAGGGGTAGGTTTGAGGGAGGGTTTAGAGGCAGGAAAAGGAAGAGGGAAATGACACAATTATAATCTCAAAAAATAAGAGAAATTATTTTTAAAAATGAACAAAAGATGCTTAAATTCTGTTCTCATATCATTTCTAGAGAAAGGTGACCTGTATCTTGCCTCAGGTTTGATTCAAACATAAATCTCATTTTTTACTAATGAGAATGTGAAGTGGTTATTATTTTTAAAAAATTTAGTTTTTAAAGTTACATTCCTAAAAATAAGCACCATACATATCTGGAAATATGATGCCATATGATTTTTCTCCATACAAATAGAACGAATCAGATCCTATAACATTTTATTATTTGAATTTACTTGCAGTGGTCTACTTTCCTACTCTGAAATATGTTGGGCCATATTTATATAAGAGTATTAATAGCTAAATATAACCCAGGCTAAGTTAGCTACTATTCTTTAGGGAGAATAGCACATATCAAGGTTTTTTCTATGAATAAAATAAGGTTCATACAGTTAATTTTGCGTTTAGTTTGAATTGAATGAGCCTAAGACAGAATTATGTTGGTTGTAACCCCACATATTTTTTATCTTTCTTTTATTCAGGTTAGGAAACCATGACCCATCAGTGGTAATTCCAATGTCAAAAAATTTAGTGCTCATTTGAAACTTAGAAATATATCAATTCTACAGCAACTTGAAGAAATACTGGCCTTAGGACTTAGACTCACTTAAAAAAATAGATGAATAGTTCCAAAATAAGATAGCCACTACAAAAGAAAATCTGGTAACCTATTTTTCCTCTGCTGAAGCTTATTACTGCTTATTGAGTCTCTTTCATTTATCTAAGTGGGCAAGTGGTAAGGAAACACACGAAAGGAAATATCAGAACAGTGTAGGAAAAACCATAAATGCATTTTGCACAAAACATAAACCTCTGAAGACGTTGTAGACACCCACTTGGTAATGTTCAACATGAGCAATTACTTTTAAATAAACGTCCTGCCAGGGAAGGAATTCTCATCTAAAAGAAGTATTACAACTTTACCAGAGATTTTTTTTTGCCATAATAGAAAATGGTATGGATTTTTACTGATGTTTTAAACAATGAAGGAAAACAGAAAACCTCCTAAATGTCTTGTTTATTAAGCTAACCATGCATTTTACTACAGGTTATAAAGCAGTAGAGTGTGCTCAAAGGGCTCATAAGCATATTTTAGTTGGGGACTATCATTTAGACCATTTTCATATTGTTAATATCACCCATAGAGAATAAAATTAAGTTTTAAAAATTGTTGTAAATCTGCAGTTTTGATCATTTCAGTAAATTTCATTTTTTAAGTGAAGCTTCCACTATAAGACAAAGCTAATAAAATAGAATATGGGTTATACCCATATTTATTCAAATGCTTAATATTTATATGTATATCTATCACAGGAAATACTATAAATTGAGTTTGTAGTAAATTTTGGATTCTCTTTGTTGGGATGACATTTTGACCAGGTCTTATTGTTTTTCTGTGCAGCCTGAACGCTGATGCCGGAACTCCAAGTGATCAAAGACACGGATAGGGTGCTGTAGCAGTTACCTGCTTACCTAGTGTTGTGATTCTTTAGAATTCATACTCAGATTCTTTTAAAATATGGAACATTCAATTAATATTTGTTCATAATTGATGGATAGAACATTGAACACATAGGAAAAATGTGCTGAAGATTGGACTTCGCAAGTTTTTAAGGGGCAATCATAATGACTGAACGTACTACTTTTATACTTTCTTTACCCATTACTTTCAATGAGCTCATAGTGCTTTACAAACATCATCACGTTTAACCACACAGCAGGTTTTTAGTGGGATAAGTAAGTGGAACAATTTTGAAGATGGATAAAGTGCTATTTCTAGATTGTATGTGAGAAAATAAAATGCAGAAATACTTACTTTGAGCTGTGCCTATTATGGAATAGCTTTCTATTTCTCCACTATGGTATTTAATATAACTTGTTTTAGCAGACAATTTATTGGTACAAATGATTGATATTTGTTGCCATGGTCTATGAGCTCACTTTGTAGAAGAAACTTCCTGATTTGTTCTCTAAGAAAACATAGAGAGCTTTAATTTCTAGATCATGACATGACTACATTTTCCTTTGAACTGATGGTGGTGGAGCAAGTTATTTACTCCCTATCACATCCCTTATCTTTAAATAAGACATTGATAAAAGATGTTCCCCAGCATACCAAATATGACTCCTTTATTCTTTTCTTCTTCCTTTATGTCCCAAACATTGCTTATTTCTTATTATACTAGCAACAGAAATAATTATAAGAGTAAAAGCTACAGACACAGGAAAGGAGAAAGGCAGATATGATGGGTCATTCACATTATGAATATTTACACTCTTCAACCTCTGGTCTAAGCATAATCAGGTAACTAGCATTTTCAAGAGATTTGTAAATGGTTAATTTGGCCTGAATTGCTTAGTAAATGTCCTGAAATATTTTTTAACAGTTTACTTACTAAAGACATGACCACAAATTGGTGATATATAATTATTACCATTTTCACACTTCCTAAGAATCTAATAATCAGTATTTGAGTGATCAAAAACCTTTAATGACACTTCTTAAGTATTTCCATTACACCAGAAAAATCTTATTCACTGTGTAGTATCTGCCCTAGAACTAAATTCTGTTTTGACAAAAGAGCTACTCATGCAAATTGCCAAATGAGATTTCATCCATTTTCCATTAATCAGTTCCTTGTAGTAATATATGTAGTTTCTTTTGTACTAACAACCAAACTGAAATAAATTTTAAAATAATACATTAATTCAAATCAATATGATGTAGTGGTTGTTTCATATCCTGAAGAATTTTTTTCTAAGCTATAAAGATTTTGCTTTTGGTGATGCACATAGGATCTACTTGTATACAATCTATTATGTTTCAGCCAACTGCATCAAAATAATGCCAATTTAGAAATGATTTATGAAGATGAAATAAAATATTTTGGCCATATAAAATATATGATCTGAATAACAATGATCTATGGCTAAAGGTACAACATCCAGAATTAGACAGAGAACATGTACTGAATGATACAGAAAATTGAATAGTATTTTCAAACCGAATCACTTAAAACTATTTTAGGTGAATAGTAGGAATCCTCATGTTTTTTTTTTTCTGGCATTTCCCACTTGTTTGCTCTTGGGTCTTTATGACACCCAATGTTAGTTATTCCTTTCTATAAACTTTAGAAGTATAACACAGGAGGCAAGTGTCACAGGTACTAGATTTGGGACAGCCAAGTGTGGCTCTTGATGATTCAACCTATTGTGAGAGGGTGTCCTATATGGAGAAGACCATACCAACCTACTGTTCTGTCCCAAGTGAGGCATTTCTACAATGAGGGAAGGATTGCATAAACCTGTATTTTTACTTAAAACACTGTTATATCTACATATATGTAATTCCCCATTTTGCCCATTGGATAAATATTAAAGCAGTAAACTAACTGCCAGCTCTTACCAAGTGTCAATGTATATGTCCCTTATGAGTTTCAAAGCACCTAACATTCCTTTGGAGAGGGGTCTTTCATTGCTTTTCCTAATCTATAATCATGTTTACACACAGAATGCATATGAGATCATCTCTGATGTTCAGGTATAATCCCTCTTAAAAACATGAAGCAGTCAACTCCTAATTAGCTGTTTCCTATTCCTAATGAAGTGAGCATGGCAGATTTGGATTAAAATTCAGATGCAGCTCTCTTCTGTTTATGGTTCCAGATGTTTTTGTTTTATCTAGGAGTTTACTTTGACAGCTACTACTAAATGATAAATCACTCATATTATAGTTAAAATGAATTTTGAAATTGAAACGTGGCAAACTTTGAGATTGTTCCAAGGAACAGTGTTGATTACCAGGTCAATACTTGTTCCTTCCTTATCATCAGTCTGTATTGGGATACTCAAAGAAGTAACAGACAATGTCTCAATATTATAGAACATGTTGCACTGTTTGGATACTGCTATCCTTAAAATTTGGAGAAGTTTTCCTATTGGGATCTCAACTTATTGTATTCTGGGTAAACCAATTGATTTATATCATAATGTAGTCTTCTTGGTAGCCTAGTGTTTCTTTTGATTTGCAAGCTGATGTGGAAACTATTCCTGATAGGCTTTGTAACTGGGCACATTTAATGAAAGTTGTACACAGATATGTTTGCCTCTTGTAACAAAGATAAGAATTAAACATGAAAAAGTGAAAGATTTTTCAAAAACTGCATTTTTCCAAAAGACAAACAGTGATTGTCTTTTCTATTCATTGCTGTGTTTATATAACTTTTTAGATGACATGGTTTGTTTTACCCTTGCTTTAAAATGTGTAATGTTCACAATTTGCACTGCATGATTCAAGTTTTATTATTATTGTATAAAATTCAATCCTGGTAAAAATGACTGACATTTGATGTTGATGACCTTTCCATTGATATTGAGACTGTGCATACAGAGGATGAGGTGGATTGTAGAACTGAGTAAGTATTTGGTCAATATCATCACAACTTGAACTATCTGCAAGATTGGATTTCATTACAGTACTCAGACTCTATCTCAAAAAGACTAGCTTACACATTTTCCTGGGGTTAAAGATTAACTAACAGTTATTAAAAATAGGTTTTTATTTTCTGGTCACTGCAACATAAAAGTTAATTCCATTGTTTTCTTGGGCAAATTTCTATTTACCTGCTAATGAAGACCAACACTCTAGCTTTTCTGATTAATGCAGAATCAATTATTTTATTCTATTACCTTATATCTCCTTGATTTTTGGTTTAAAAGTAATTCCTACAAAATTATATTAATTTACCTAACATGAAATCTTCTACACAGAAAAAAAATATTATAGAGATTTCACATACTTTCCTCCTTACAACTCAAAACCTTTTCCCAATCTGAGATATAATTTTAAAAAGACAACATCAGTCAAGTGTGATCATGCTTGCTTCCTTCTACACAAAGAGGGCACATTTGATTTACAAAGATGTAATTTTAAATGTTACTTGAGCACAGGGAGTGGATTTGTGCACATTTATGAACACATTCTTTCCTGCTTCCTCTTCTGTAACCAAAGGATAATTTTGTTGATTTAGCTAGCTAAACAAGCAAGTCATAAACCATTACAATGGAAAAGAGCAATTTTAAGCTCAAAGAGGCAGAATAGAATTTCCTTTTCATTCTCAATAAAAAAATTTATCTATATCAATCAAATGCTACATAACCATCAGATGATATTGACTCTATGTTACAAATATTTAAATGAACATTGGTTTTACCACTTAGGTTTCAAATGATATAAGAACTAGTTTCTATATGGTATGCACAATCTTACAGTTAACATGGGGAATGAAAATTCTAAATGTACAAAGCTGTCATTGTTTTCGAGCCAAACCAGGTAATGTCTTTCCTTCTGTTTTGATAAAGCACAGGAGCTTCAAGTGTAACATTATGTACAAAAGGAAAAACTAATATAGATCTCTATCAACATTATAAAATAGTTTATGAAAAGAGTCTTTATCAGTTTTTCATGTCTTCAATGCTGTGTAAAGAAGAGGAGCTGTAGCATGAAGTTTACTTGAAGGATCTTTGAAATCTGACGCATTAGCATAAAGAGATGTAAAATTAAATTTTACCAATATTAAATCAGTCCTGTTACATCAAATCATTTTAGGTTCCTGAAGATAGATGTTTTAGTACTTGCATACCTATGCTTCAGTAATGTTCCACAGAAGAATTAACATGTTTTCTTTTTTTAAAGGAGGTAACTATTACTGTTTAGCAATGGCACAGCAGTTGTGTTCAGCCTAAAAGGTCCTTGCTGACTTACATTAATGAAGATGCTTGTGATTCCAGTATATCTCAGAAAATATCCATCATGGAGTTATTTCAGTTGTTTTTATCAAGAAAGCTTTGTTTACTGAATCATCTTTTCCATGTTACATTAAGAAAAAAAGGAACATGTGCATATTTTAAAAGCAATGATGTAAACTTTGTCCTTTCATTCAATTGACCAATTTAAGAACATGAACTAAATCCTGATGACTAAAGTAACTTGACCATACTTGATGCTTTTTTATGCTCATTTCTGCTTGGCTTTTTGTCCTTCAAAGAAAAAAATACAGTAGTATCTTAGAGACTAGAAACTTATATGTATCATTTCTTTGTTCTACCATATGTTAAGTACACTTTTGTTTAAAATGTACTTGCTAAACTTGAGTATAAATAAAAGCATTTTGACTTTGTCAGTTATCACTGAGTTTTTATTTTCATATTGCCAACTGCGATCATTGAAGAACATAGCAGAAACATTAAAATCAAAATCTAGAAAGTATGAAGATGCTTGTATACATTTCTTTAGTGTTATGTTAAAAAGTATGAATGCAATTTTTTCCAGTTCACCTGTTTAAATGTCCAATATTCTTGTTTTCAGTTGTTTTAGTGACTCACACTAGATTGTCCCTTCCTGTGTGTGTATGCTTAATGATTCTGCTTTGAGGATGGAGGCTTGTAATCAGTAGAAAAATATCATAAATGAAGAACTAGGAACTAGGAAATACTCTCTGTATATCTATTTCCTAAAGTTTCTTTTAGACCCACTTTCAATTGAAAACTATATGAAATAAAATCATATATATGGTATATATACACACATATATTTTATATAATTTATGAGTTCCTTATCTGACAAAACTGCAAATACTCCAAACATTGTGATACCTTGTTTTGCCCTTGATTTTTCAGTGTGAATTTCACGAATCAATAAAAGCCATACTACAACTTGAATGCCATACTACCTTAAGCTTTCCTCCTCTGCATAAACTTACCCACCATCTTTATGTTTGACCTCACAACATCTCAGAACACATCTACAAGGCACCTAAATTCTTTTCTTTTTGAAAGAGAATTCATAGAGATACAATTCTATGTTGCTAGAGTTTTCCTGCCTGGCACACAGTCAGATCAAATCTCTGTCACCGGCCAGTCCCACAGCCGCTCAGACCCAACCAAGTAAACACAGAGACTTATATTGTTTAAACTGTTTGGCCTAATGGCTCAGGCTTCTAGATATCTAGTTCTTACATCTTAAATTAATCCATTTCTATAAATCTATACCTTGCCATGTGGCTCATGGCTTACCGGCATCTTCACATGCTGTTTGTCATGGCAGCGGCTGGCAGTATCTCCTCCCCACCTTCCTGTTCTCTCAATTCTCCTCTCTGTTAGTCCCGCCTATACTTCCTGCCTGGCCACTGGCCAATCAGTGTTTTATTTATTGACCAATCAGAGCATTTGACATACAGACCATCCCACAGCAATTGTATATCAACATATTCAGAGAATAGGTTCAATTATTTTAGCATAAAGTTGATACTTTATATCATTTTAAATATGATTATATATGAACATACACTAAAACAAAAAGTAGTAAGATGTTCAACACAAAATTCATATTACATAGTTCATTATTGCTATTTGTTACTCAATTGGTAATATTGACATAGGTTTATATGTATGCATTATACATGCCAATACATAATTAAAAACATACTTTTCCAAACACTCAGCATTGAGTTTAATACTCCAGTACAATTTGCCAGTACACTTTTCATTTCCCAGATCCAGGTCAGTTGTGAAATTCTTTCTCTTCTGGATTTACTTGTTCAGCTGCTCTATCTCATATTTTTTTCCACTGAGTTTTACCTTAGCTGAAAATTAAGTGTGTTTCTATAAATGAATCGTGGTCTTCAAAAGAATATAGACTAGTTTTAGAAGCATTGTATAATGTTGAAGAATACTAATATTATACTATCATTTCTATAAATAAAAATACCCAAGAAGAGCTTAGAAATACTTACAAAAAAGTTTAAAAACTTTGATATTTGAAAAGCAGATGCATACAGACTATTTAAGCTTTCCAGGTAATCATTGCAGTATTTAGAGCTAGACACAGGCATGTGTACTGGTTGTTTTTGTCTACTTGACCAAAACATAGACATATCTGAAAAGAGTAAATCTGAATTGAGAACCCATGTCTCCATAAAATTAGCCTGTTGGCAAACCTGTAGGGTATTCTCTTGATTAATGTTTGATGTAGGAGGGCCCAGCTCATGGTAGGTGGTCCTACCCTAGACAGGTGGTCCTTGGGTGCTGTGGAATAGTCCTCTTGTACACTGTAAAGATTTGTCACTCAAATTGGTTTAATAAAATGCTGATTGGCCAGTAGCCAGGCAGAATGTATAGGAAGGGAGACCAAACCAAGGATAATGGTAAGGAGAAGGGTGGAATCAAGAGTCACCAGCTAGACACAGAGGGAACAGGAGATGAACATGCCATGTTAATAAAGCTACGGCCACATGGCAAATCATAAATAGAAATATGAGTTAATTTAAGTATAAAAGTTATCTAGTAACAAGCCTAAGTTATTGGCTGAGCAATTATAAGTAATATTAAGCCTCTGAGTGATTATTTGAGAGCGGCTTTGGGACACAGGCAAAATTCTGTTTAAATTTGGGTATATACAATAGAAAGCTATGTAAGCCATGGGGAGCAAGCCAGTGAACATCACTCCTCCATGGCCTCTGCATCAGCTCCTGGATTCATTTTCACTGTTAGAGCCTCATGAAAGATACACAGCACAGGATGGACTAAATTAGCTGAGCCCAGGAAGTCATGATGAAGTCAAGTAGGAAAAATTCAGAGATGATTTTAGATCCAATTCTTACCTGCAAGGAGCTGTGTGTACCCCTACTTCTGCTTCTTTATATGGAAAAATAGAAATATGTAGTCTTTTACTTTCTTTTTTTTCTTTTCATTTTTCTTTATTAAGAAATTTTCTACTCACTCTACATACCACCCACAGATCCCCCCTCCTCCCTCCTTCCACCCTCCAGCCCTCCCTCCCAAGCCACCCCACATCCCCACATCCCCCAAATGAGGTCTCCCATGGGGTGTCAGCAGAGTGTGGCACACTGAGCCTAGGCAAGTCCAAGCTCTTCCCCACACTGCACCAGGGCTGCACAAGGTGTCACACCACAGGGCTGCCCATACACCAGGGACAGATCCCGATCCCCCTGCCTGGGTGCCCCCCAAACAGTTCAAGCCAAACAACCGTCTTCCATATCCAGAGGGCCTAGTCCAGTCCCATGGGGGCTCCATGGGTACTAATCTATGGTTCACGGGCTTCCACTAGTGTGGCCCCGTCATCTCTGTACGTCTTCCCATCATGATCTTAATATTCCCCACCTGCAGAATCCCTCCTCTCTCTCATCCATTGGGTTCAGCCTGGCGCCTGACCGTGGATCTCTGCATCTGCCTCCATCAGCCACTGGACAAAGGCTCTATGATGACCATTAGGGTATTCACTAGACTGGTCACCAGAGTAGACCAGTCCAGGCACCCTCTAGACCACTGCTAGCATTCCAAGGTGGGGTCATCCTGTGGATTCCTGAGAGCCTCCCCAGCACCCTGCCTCTTCCTGTTCCCATGATGTCCTCATCGATCATGGTATCTCCCTCCCTGCCCTCCCACTCTGTCCCTGATCCAGCTTGACCCTCCCATTTTCCTATGTTCTCATGCCCCACTCCTCACCCTCCACCACCCCCACCACTCCCAGGGCACCTAAATTCTTTATCACAGTATTAAAAGCATGGTATTTAGTTCACATTCCAATAAAGTTCTTATATTCATCTGAAACTTCATCAACATGGCCTCTAATTCCTATCAGTAATGGCCCCATCCCATTAAACTTTTCCTACATTTATTTATGTTTACTCTAACTTTCCTCCAAACTTTTGTAAACTTACCCTGTAAAAGAGCTATGTTTCTCAAAACCATAAGCTACATGGTAATAGCAAAAAAAAAAAAAAAAAAAAGATCCTTTTACACCAGCTTTCTTGTTTCTTCAGTTTTGGATTTTAATCTCAGAAATACCTGAAATACAGCATGTAAAGTTAAAATGTTCACTTTGACTCAGGGCTTCAGAGATTCCAGGCTATAGTGGGTGACTAATACCTTTAGGGACTGATGCATAGCATCATGGTAAGAGTGTATATTGCAAAGCAAAACTCCTCACCTTATGGATAGGTTTCCATAAAGTAAAAAGCCTAGCCACATTTTCTCCCCTTCTCCCCTTCAAGCATTTATCCCCAGTAACCTGAAATCTCACTAAGGCCCTATCTTTTACTAGTGACATAGACTGGACAGTAAATCTTTACTATGGAACATTTTTTGATACATACCTATAACATAGTATCTGGATAATATTATTCATGTATTATTCACCTACACTGGATTTTGATGTGAAGATATTTTTCCTCCAGTGAGCATTGGTCATGTGATGTTTTACACATTTGTATCTGTGATATTGTTCCAAAAGTAACTTAACTTAAAAAGTGAGATTCTGAAGAGAATAGAAATCTCAGGCTAGAGAGATGGCTTGGCAGTTAAGAGCACTGGCTGTTCTTCCAGAGGTCCTTAGTTCAATTCCCAGCAACCAAGTGATGGCTCACAACCATCTGTAATGAGATCTGGCACACTTTTCTGACCTGCAGGCATACATGCAGGCAGAATACTTTATACATAATTAATAAATATATCTTTTTAAAAAGGAAAGAATCCATGATGACCATCAAAATTCAAATTAATCAATGTTAGGCACATAACATTTATCTGAGCAATTACACTGTGAAAGACAGCTCTTTTGATCACTTAGCTCTCAAGATTACAAACATAAAACTGATTTTTTAACAAAATGTTTACTTAAACTTACAGAAAAATTATCTCCAATCACACATATTGCTAAGCTTCTCCATTTAAAGTTTGACAATTGTCAAATGTTGTAATTCAAAATAAATAAGAAGTCATAATCTTCTCTCTAGTTGTGATGCCAGTTAAGAGATAGCAGAATGTGAAAATACTAAAAGTTCTAGAGCAATGTTAACACACTCAAGAATGCATCATTATTAATCAAAAATGGCTATTTTACAATTAGTAGATAAACATCAGTGACTGGCATGCAAAAAATGCCTTATGTAGAAACAAATTCCAATGGAATCAAAGTAGTAGCATTTACATTATAAGTAATTCAGATATTCAGATATTTAAATTTCAGTATGTATGACTCAAATATAAGGAAGGATGAGACTGGAAGCTAGAATAACTGACCAGCTTTGTGAAATTGCGGTAGAGCATCAATGAATAGCATAATTAAAGGGGTGACAAACACGACAAAGAAGTACCACCTCAGTCCTAGTAGAAGAATGGAAGAGACAGACAATGAAATGCATAAGATTTTTAGTTAGTGTTGCTAGGAGATAATTTTTCTTGACTAATATAGACCTACATTCTAGAGCATGGTGGATAGGTAGCAAGGCACATATTTCAAGAAACTATTTGGATATAAATCTATAAGTAGTATCAGATTAAACAGAGAAGATGAAGAGAGAAAATTATATACCACAAAATACCAAGTTCATGTTTTCCCATATATTTCTAATTTAAAAGAAAGATATATGTTATAGTGGTATACAAACTATTTCTTTTCACAGACATTTACAATGTTATGAGAATATAATGTATTTCAGGGTCAATGACACATTTAAAACATGATTTTGGCAAGGTTTAATATTAGTATTTATCGCTTTACAAATATAAATTTTATTCCACAAGGTGAATAGCAATACAGAATTTTATCTAAATACTCAATTAACCTAATTCTTTCATCTTAACCATTACAGAAAATCCTTGAATTCTAACTGGTAAGAAAGAAGAATACTTTTTGTTAATGTACCAGGGCTCCAATTAATATCACATGTCTTTTAACCTCCAAAGTTTCACTTCTTTTACTCTTCCAAGTGTACCATAAAGGCTCTTTGTTATACTATCTGAGAAGATACATTCGCTTGAATACAATCGCCTGTTCTCTGCACCTACTAACATCAAAATCAGTGCTCCTGAAATATTCATCATCACAACACATTAATTGTTCCCACAACTTAGAAGACTGAAATCAAGAAGAAATTATTCCACTGCTCCCCTGTTCACAAATATACATTGCTTATCATATTTTGGGGTCTGATAGAGAACTCAAAATGACATAGATTATTTTTCTAATTGACAAGAGTTCTAGGTTTGACAGTTGGAGTTTTGATAGCACATATGTTTGTATAGACAAGCTTTTTTATGAGTATAAGCAGTAGTTCTTGTTTAACTAAATATTTTAAATGATAAATTTTACATTGCAAAATACAATCTTTAATCAATGAAATCTACACTCATGACATTTAACACATCACAGTTTGAGTTAGTATTTGATGGAATAAGGTGAGATATAAAACTATATTTTCCAAAAGGCAAAAATTATAACTTGGAATACTAAAATATTGGGAGAAGTACACTTTGAATTTAAGAAATCAACTATATATATTCTCTACTTCCATGGTGTTTTTATCTAATTTATATTTTGCTGTGGGATGGTCTGTATGTCAAATGCTCTGATTGGTCAATAAATAAAACACTGATTGGCCAGTGGCCAGGCAGGAAGTATAGGCGGGACTAACAGAGGAGAATTGAGAGAACATGAAGGTGGGAGGAGACACTGCCAGCCGCGGCCATCACAAGCAGCATGTGAAGACGCCGGTAAGCCACAAGCCATGTGGCAAGGTATAGATTTATAAAAATGGATTAATTTAAGATATAAGAACAGTTAGCAAGAAGCCTGCCATGGCCATACAGTTTGTAAGCAATATAAGCCTCTGTGTTTACTTGGTTAGGTCTGAGCGGCTGTGGGACTGGCCAGTGACAGAGATTTGTCCTGATTATGGACCAGGCAAGAAAACTCTAGCTACAATATTTTTTTAAGATTCAAGATGATAACTGTAATATTGTCCTTATAGTTTACCATGGTTAAAATTCTGATTTTCTTCCTACATCACTCCTGTTTCTGTTTCTAGTCCAAAACTCTAAATGTTATAATCTTCATGGCTGCTTAAAATAATGTCCATCCTTCCCTACTTACTTGTGTGCTATTTGTGTTCTCTTATTGGCTTCAAATTTCTGTCAAGTGAATCTCTGACTAAATCAATTTTCGGTTGCTATAACAGAATATCTGGGGGAAAAGAGTTCCTGAGACCAGATAACATTGAAAAAAAATGGGATCCCAGTTTTGAGTTCTGGAAGTCCATGTGCATAGTGCATTGGTTCAACTTCTCAAGAGCATGTCATTTTGCCCCAACTAGCAGCAGAAAATGTGGAATATCAATTTTATTGTTTCATATTAATTTACTTTCATTTATTTAATCTGGGTTTCTGAAAATGAGAATTTACTCTTATGAAAAAGACATTAATTGCTGCTAATGAACACCTTCTAACACCAAAACAATAGATTTCAATTTTTGGAATGAATTGTAGAATGTATTCAAACCATAACATTAACCCCCTAACACACTCATTTATAGCTGATGTATAGCATCAGCATCCCTCAGAATTGATAATTTTCTCATTAATGTCTACAATTCATCTCTTCATTTGTTGAGATGATCTGTAACTTTCATATAAACTTTGTTTTGGTTGATTTTTCAACTCTACACTCCTGCCCACAGTCAGCTCATCTCCCCTTTTTCCCTGGCCCACTCCCTCCTTATGCGATTCATCTTATAGTATTCCCCTTCTCATTTTCTTACCACATATCCCACCCCATGTTTTAAAAGAACAGTATAGAAGAGAGGCAATTCCCTATAAAAAGTTTCTAGGTATTCTTATTTTTTACAATGGGGATATTATTGTGTTATACAGTATTTCTGACTTAGGCCAATATTTATTAATATCAAATCATCAGGTGCTCTGTGAAAGGTTTTGTTTGTTACTTTGTTGAAGCTGATTCTTTACAGTTGCACAGTAAAATACACTGTATAAACAATCATTTTGAATTCCACATTATCAGTATTACTGCCCTATTCATGTAGTAAAAGAAAGTGTTAAAGAAACGACATTTGATGCTCTGCCACAGCATAGCCATCTTTTCAAGGGATTTAGAATGCTTTCAGGCTATCTGCATTATTTTTATATTACAGTCAGCATAAAGCCTCTGGGCAAAAATAAATGAAGTCTCACAGTTCTGGTACTTAGAAGATGCATTAACTTATGACTAAATTATAAAAGAAATCATATTAATATAACAAAAGAATTAAAATAAATATTAAAATAAAAATTTAAGCTAGACATAATGACAAACAACTATAACTCGAGAATTGAAGAGTACTGAGGTAAGAATGCCATCAATGTGAGGCCAGCCTGGTTCATATAGTTCTAAGTCAAACTGTATAATTAGTGAAATCTTACCATTCCTTTTAAACATAGGAACATTATTAGCATTTAAAAGAAAAACACCTATGGTTGACAAACTGTATTTATTAACATACAAATAAAGTGTCACATTTCAGCACAAATAAAATATCACCACATTCCCCCTCTTATTATAATAAAAATAAAAAAGAATAAAAAAGCTATAACTAATATAAGGAAAACTATATACAATAAGTACAATAACTATATATAAGCAATAAATACCTAAACAATGTCTAGTCCTTTTGCATTTGACAAACTCAGAGAAAATATTCCATTATCTATCCTATTTGGGTAAGTCCAAAATGTACTGGGATTAAAAGTGTGTGTCACCATGCTTGACTGTGTCCTTGACCACACAGAGTCTCTGTCTGCCATGTGATTGATTAAGGGCATGTGCTACCACAGCCTGACTTCTGTTTATGGCTTGTTATGATCTCTAATCTCCAGGCAAACTTTATTTATTAACATATAAATAAAATATCACATTTCAGCACAAATAAAATATCACTACAAGTAACTTTTCCTATAGGAATTTTAATACAGAGGGAAGATATTCTATTGGAATGGATATTTCTACCAAATAAACAGAGTAAAAAATTAAATAAAAACATATGTGTAAAAGATCTCTGATTTGATTTTAAAAGGAAAATTGAGACTTCATCAATCAGCAGGAATAGACCCAGCAGAAATTTTCATACCTTTGACTTAGGAGGACATGGAAAAATTATGGGCAGAAAGTAAATCTTGCAGTAATATTTTGGGAGAAATTAACAGCAAATATCCCAAAAGTGATGGAATTTATCCCTGATGAATCAGAATTAACTTCATTATTTATTCAGTTACAAGATATAATCAGGTATAGGGAGGATCCCTTATATATAACTCACATCTGATCCCATACTGGTCTGCCAGGCTCTCTAGCACAAGGTAATGATGAGATTGATAAATTATTGATAGGAAATGTGCTGAAGGCCTCAGAATTTCATAAAAAACATCATGTCAATAGTAAAGGTTTAAAAAAAGACTTTTCCATAACCTGGCAACAAGCCAAGGAAATTGTAAGGAAATGTCCTACTTGTTCCTTTTACAATGAGACTCCATTACCATCAGGATATAATCCAAAAGGTACTCAGAGGAAGGAAATCTGACAGTTAGATGTGTTTCACTTTGCAGAATTTGGAAAATTGAAATATGTACAGCATACCATTGATACTTATTCAGGATTTCAATGGGCAACTGCTTTGAGTTCTGAAAAAGCTGATTCTGTAATCACTCATTTGCTAGAAGTTAGGGCCATCATGTGTATACCTGTACAAATTAAAACTGACAATGCTCCAGCATATGTCTCTGTTAAAATGAAACAGTTTTTTGGTTATTACAATATAAAGCATATTACAGGTATACCACATAATCCTACAGGCCAAGAAATTATAGGAAGATCAAACAGAACTCTAAAGGATATGCTAAATAAACAGAAAAGGGTAAGAAAACCCCCCAGAAATAGATTGCATAATGCCCTATTAACTTTGAATTTTCTCAGTGCTAATGAGAAAGGAAAATCAGCTACAGAGAGACATTGGATAATAGAAAAAACTACAGAATTAAATCAGCCTATATACTTTAAGGATGTACTGACCTCAGAATGGGAACCAGGATGTGTGTCACGTTGGGGAGGGGGTTTTGTTTTTGTTTCTACAGGAGAAGATAAGCTGTGGATACCATCAAAATTGATAAAGGTCGATTTGAACAAGAGAGACCTCTTAATTAGAAGAGGTGATAGTTCATCAACCAGCATAACCATCCAGTTTAAACTAACTTATATCATTAACAAATGCCTTTTCATTTAATCAAATATAACTCGCCAAAAGGGAACCTCCCTAAAGTTAGTCTTGGGGAAAGGTTTTTGGTTTTGTCTTTCAGGAGAATGAAGGTTAAGGAATCTGAAGAACACTGGACAAATGAGACATCTGAAAAATAAGGACAAATCGCCTAGAAAAAAATGTCCCAAGAAAAAGAGTAAATTGGCCTATTGGTATATCATCTATAAAATTTCATGTCTTCCTAAATGTTTGTTTCTGCTCTTCTCTAAAGACACTTACCACAAATGTTCTTTTGGTAGTCCCAGTTCAATTGAAAATTAAAGCTGGTTGTGGAGTTGGAGAATGGCTCTCTCCTTCTTTAAACCCAAGCATGTTGTTAAAAAGAAAATGCATAATCTCTGTATCATGCCAGAAGAAAGAGCCATCTTCCAATATGGGACAGACGAAAACAAAAAAATTAAAGGACTATCCTATTGTTACTAATCTCAATTCTTTGATTCTATTTTGATTCTTTAAACTTTTCTTAAGGTATGAATTTTATATCAATATTTATAAGATTAATATATATATATATATATTAAACTTTTGTTGTGATTTTAACGGTCATATAAAGTACTAATTAAAAAAGGCTTCAGTTAGCTGCCTATACATGTTTTTGTGTTCGAGTCTCTATCAGTTTTCTGCAGGGAATCATGACCAGGCCTGCTGTGGATATCGCTCTGTATAAATAAACACTGGTTGGCCGGTAGCCAGACAGGAAGTATAGGTGGGACTAACAGAGAGGAGAATTGAGGGAGCAGGAAGGCAGGGGAGGAGACAGGCTGGAGCTGCTGCCAGGACAAGCAAGATGTAAGGTACCAGTAACCCACGAGCCACGTGGCAAAGTGTAGATTAATAGAAATGGGCTAAATATAAGAGTAAGAGCTAGACAATGATAGGCCTGAGCTAATGGCCAAGCAGTTTAAATAATGTAAGAGTCTGTGTGTTTATTTTATAAGTGGGCTCCAGGACTGGCAGGACTTGGCGGGAGCTGGAGAGAAATTCTCCAGCTACAAATGGCGCCCAATGTGTTGGCAAGAGTTTCCACCTAAAACCTGAGTAAAAAGATTCTAAAACAGAGGTAAAAATAGTTCCTAGTTGTCTCTTTCAAGTTAGTGGCAGCATGCATGTTTGAGCTACTATCTATGGCGGGTTCCTGGCATGTGTGCTCAACCTGCAGTATGGCAGCAATGAGTCTGCAAGTGGCACATTAAGCTACATGCTGGATTTAGCCTTTGCTAGTACAAAACAAAAAGAGGTTTCTGGGCTACATGCTGCTTTGATAGAAGCATAGACCCACTATTTCTGAGAGTTGATGGCTCCCAGAGCTGGCAGAAAATGTACCACCACCTTGTTGGGAAGCTGAAGTGGGCAGAGCCAACAGCCACAGTGTCGTTTCAGTCTTAGAATGCTGCAGTTTAAAGCAATAGGTTCACAATAAGACAGATTCAGATGGAATAGTTTACAATGTATGTAAAAATGTACTTAGGCTTGAAAGAGAGAGAAAAAGGAATATATACAGTTATATAAACAAATAGATAATTTTTAAAAATAAAGTCTTTAAAGAAACAGTAAAGATAATAAGCCATGTAAAGATGGCTATCACACAGAAAATCTGGATTATGTTGTCTTTGATATTTGTAACTGAAGAAAAACATTTGATTGTAAAAGCTGTTGAGTTATGCCAAAATGTATACTTTAAAGGTACCATGACTTCAAAATTTGGATATAAGGATATGTTGCTTTGGAAAGGAAGCTCTGCTTTTGTTTCCACAGAAAACCAGAGGCTATGGATTTGTTCCAGATTAAGATACATCAGGTTTGACCAGCCAAGACCCCCTGAAAGGTCTCCAATGACACCATGGCCCAGACGGTCCAACATCCAGAACGGTTTCAAGGCAACTGGCTCAGACAATACAGCCTCACAGACTACCCCATAAGCCTAAAATTTTCTTTGTGTCCCTATAAGATACAGCACCCCCCTCCAACAGGAAGTAGTAAGACATGCTATGTCCAAATTCCCAAATATACCAATTTGGCTCACTCCCCTTCTAAACCCAGACATATTCCTAAAATAAAAGGTTAAAATATTCTTTTGTCCCATATCAGAAGAGCCCTCTGGTATGAGACAGAGAAAAACCAACATTTTTATTTAAAACAGGTTGATTATAAATGCAATCTCTTTCTAAAAAAGAAAAGGGGATATGATATAGATATATATGATATAGAGATGATAGGATAAAAGGTTAGATTAATGAACCAACTTTTAAAGAGCAACAACTTGTTTAAAATGTTTTACATTGGTATAGATTTTAGTTTATGTTTAAAATGTTTTACATTGGTATAAATTTTAGTTTATTGATACAAACTTAAAGTTGATTTTGTTATACTGTGTGTATATTTCTAATCTTGTTTGAGGTATTATGTTTGTGTAATTCATTTAAAATTGTAATGGATAATTAAGAAATAGATTAATAATTAGTCATCTATGATAATCATATTTGTAGCCATGTTAGTTAAGTCTTCTAGGTATACATAGATATATTTCAGATAGATAGGTAATCTTCAAATACTACAAAGACCTACAGAATATGGCATTTAAAATATATTAAAAATTTAGACTTTCTGTACAGTGAGACATGTCTGCTCCTGGTAGCATCGATTTACTTCAGAGAGGAGGATGGGCATCAGAAGACACTCCATATGGAGTTTATCTTCACCTTGGAAAATAGCCATTTGGGCAAGAAACTGTTCTTGCCTGGACTGCTTGATTGACTGGACATGCAGGACCCATAGGAAGGTGACCACTGAACTTTGCTATACAAAATGGTCCTTCAGGTTCCTGCTTCACAGAGGAAACTGCCAAACATTCTACAGGACACAGAGAAAAGTGACTGAGAGACTCTAGGCCTGTGGGCTGAAGACAGATGCTCCAACTTTACAAGAGAACTTTGGATGACTGTCCAGGCTGTCAGCTGTCTCTGTCTACCCTGCAAGACTCCTGAAAGTTGCTTTCATCCTTCTCCCATTTCTCAGTTAGTATTATATCCTTCTGAGGTTTTTGATGTAGTTAAAGACAAGATACTTACAATTTTCCTTAGTTATGATAAAAGATAAGTTAGATATAAAACCTTAAACTCACAAATATAAGATAGATAGGATATCTTCTTTAATATTGTAACTGTAATTCTTGCTCGATACTTGTTTTGTTATATGTAATTTTACTATGCTAAAGTTAAAACCTTCCTTTTTGAAAAAGAAGAAAAGGGGAAGTGCTGTGGATATTGCTCTGTATAAATAAACACTGATTGGCCGGTAGCCAGACAGGAAGTATAGGCGGGACTAACAGAGAGGAGAATTGAGGGAACAGGAAGGCGGGAGAGGAGATGGGCTGGAGCCGCTGCCAGGACAAGCAAGATGTAAGGTACTAGTAAGCCATGAGCCATGTGGCAAAGTGTAGATTAATAGAAATGGGCTAAATATAAGAGTAAGAGCTAGACAATGATAGGCCTGAGCTAATGGCCAAGCAGTTTAAATAATGTAAGAGTCTGTGTGTTTATTTTATAAGTGGGCTCCAGGACTGGCGGGACTTGGCGGGAGCTGGAGAGAAATTATCCAGCTACATAGGCCTAACATCGATTTGAAGTCTCCAGAAAGATGATGGGGCCCCACAACAACGATTCCACGTGGACAATAACAATACCACTAAGCTGACAAACATCACCCACAGATCAGCTTTGGACTACAAACTGCTCAGAACAATTTCGAGATGACTAGCTGAGATGATCCAGTTTCACAAACTACTTGAACAAGGACTTGAGATAAGCCCTGAACTTTGGCATTATACACCAACTGGACAACAAAGGATATAGCTACCTTTCCTAGTACTTGACAATTAACCCAATTTTTTTCTTTTCAGGATCCCCTAAAGACGCCTTCACCCACAACCAGCAGGAAACAATTTTAAGAACACAACTCCCACATTCCCAAAGAGGTGGTGTGGGGTGGGTGGTTTTTGGTCTTTCAATGGGTTTTGGGTTTGGGATAATTTTCATTGTTTAGGATGGTTGGTTACAAGGTTGTTGTTAATGGTTAGGAAAAAGGCTAAGCAAAGGAGATTAGATTTAAGGTTCTTGTTTGATAAAAAAAAATAATTAGAAATGATAGAATAGAAGGTAGATTATTGAATCTACTCTGAAAAGTAAAGAGAAGATATAGATATGATATAAATAAAATGGTAGATTATCAAATCTACTCTAAAAAGAAAAGAGGGGATATAGATATGATATAGATAAAAAGGTAGATTATTGAATCTACTTTTAAAAGACAATTAAATACTTTACATTGGATTGTAATTTTATATATTGTATACAAATTATATATATTGAGATTGATAATTTTAGAAAATGCTGTACATATATTTCTAATCTTTTTCAGGATATTGTATTTATACAGTTCATTTAACAATGTAATGCAATTTGCTAATCCTTGAATGATATTATTACAAACTATTAAGATATAAAGAAATGAAAGTTAGTAGTTAGACATTACAATAGAACTTGTAGTCATATTAGGTATTTTTCAAGGCTAAGCACAGATATATTTTAGATAGACAGGTCATCTTCAAACTTTTCAGAGATCTACAGAATATGGCATTTAAAATGTTTTAATAACTTAGAAATTTTTTCTTTTTTTATGACTATGAGACATGTCAGCTCCTGGCAGCACCAATCTACTTCAGAGAAGATATAGACATTGAAGAAACTGCATATGGAGTTAACTTTCATTGTGGCAAATATTAGCCACTGGGCAACAAAATGTCCTCTTAAAAACTGCTGACAAACAGGACAAAAAGGACAGAAAGGACACAAAACAAAAGACTACCAATTCTTGCCAAGATAAGCGTGGTTGTGGCTTCAGCAACAGGCATCCTCTGAGGCCAGGACAATATGGCACCATCACTGAAGTGGCCTTTGCAATCTGGAAAAGGTACAGTGCCCCTTTCTTTGAAGGCAACTGAACAGGCAATGGACCGATGGCTTCTGATATGCATTGGAACAGTAGCTGAAACAGTTATTCTTGAAAGAGTAACTAGGTTGACAGAGTCTAACCTCTCAATGGTAGACTGGCATTTACTAAAAGAGATGAAGCATCCATAAGCCGAGAAGAATGGACAGCCGAATTCCAAAAACATCAACAATTTCCAGAATTTAAAATCCTAAATCATGACAGAACACTGTTGGAATTCAGGTTTATCTCGTACATGGACTACTCTCACCAAATGTGAGGTCAAACTGTAAGCTTTGTGTAAATCCTACTTCACAAATGAGTCTGTCAGATACGCTAAGCCTATAGGCTGAAGATGATGCCCCAACACTGCAGAGAAACCTCAGGTGACTGTCCAGACAGCTCGCTGTTTCTGTTAACTCACAATTTTTTTGGAAGCTGCTTGCTTGCACTTCCTGTTTTACTAGGTAATATTATTTTCATCTTGGGTCTCTGAGGGAGTTGAAGATTAGATAGTTATAGTTATAGTTTTCCTTGTTAAGAATTTCAGAAAAGAAACTCACTATAGACGTGTAAGTGTATAAATTTGAAAGACATTATAAAATAGTTCTCTGTTAGTAATATAAGTTAGGATAGAAAGTGAATCAGGTACATTTTGGACTTTCCAAAATAGAATAGATAATGGAATATTTTCTTTCAGTTTGTCAAATGCAAATGGATTAGACATTGTTTAGGTATGTATTGTTTGTATATATTGTATATAGTTATTGTACTTATTGTATATAAGTTTTCTTATATTAGTTATAACTTTTTTCTTTTTATTAGAATAATAGGGGGAAATGTGGTGATATTTTAATTGTGCTGAAATGTGATTTTATTTGTATGTTAATAAATAAAGTTTGCCTGGAGATCAGAGTTCATTAGCAATCTAGGAATAGAAGTCAGGTGGTGATAGCCAATGCCCTTAATCCGATCACATGGCAAGCAGAGTCTCTGTGTTCAAGGACACAGCCAATCGTGGTGACCCTTGAGTCTTTAATCCCAGTACCAATCATAGAGACCAGGAGGTCTGTATAGATAGGCAGTGACAAGGAAGTCATATGGCTGGGCTTAGAGCCAATGAGATGGCAGGACAGGAAAGCAAGAAAACACAAGACATACAGGAAGAAGGTCTCTCTCTCTCAGGGGAAGGACGGCAGTGAGTGGTAAGATAAAGGTGGTCTTGGCTCATTACTAATGCTCTGATCTCTTGGGCTTTTAACTCTGTATTTGGCTCTGTGTTTCTTATTTCCTAAGGCTGTTTAGAATTTCATCTACATAAGGCAGTATAAGAAGACTCAGTCACCAAAGGATTGGCTCATGTGAACCATTATCAATACCTGGTTATCTTCAGCTGAGGTACCTATGAAAATTGGGGACTGGAGAACAATAGAAGGGCAGGGACTCCTAGGTGAACTGGGGATATGGGAAGTGATAACTGATGATCAGTTCTCAGGCCCAGAGTAGATTGTGTTTATAGGAGAACTAAGAAAGAAATTGATTCAGTAAGGATCACAAGACTTATATGGAGCACTGGGGACAGTGCTGAGTCCTACGGTATGACAAAACTTGTATGAGTTAGGAAAGGTTTTGACTTTTCTAGAACTGCATGTAAACTGGTTGTGTAATGTGTGAAACCAACATTGTGTGTGTGTATGTGGGAGGAGGTCAAGTAAAACATCCTTTCCATGTCACCCAAACACATAGATATGGCTGGACTTGTGCTGTTCACAGGTCTCTAGGACAAAATTGATGGACAATCCATTGCTGTTTTGGTTAGCCTATGAGAATCCTTAAGGTCAGGCAATTCACCATCAGACTAAGAGGACCAGGAGGTATAGGTGATTCCTACTGCCCAGAACTGCTGTGGAAGAAGGCCTCTCCATCCCCTCCCTTTATGGAGTGGACAAGGTTACCTGCGGATGAGGGCCTTACAGGGATTAGGGCCTTGAATGTTGGTTTCTCACCACTATGAAGAATACTTGGTCCCCAGTGCATACATTGCTTCACTGTAACCCCAAAAGCCATTGGAGCCAATGGGTGGTAGTGAATAGGTAGGGGAAAACATATGGGTTACCCAGAATGAACTAATTCTGTGGGTGGGTAATTATACCCCACAGGAATACACTGTGTGTGATTTGTTTCTACAAGAGAATATTCTGTGGTTACATGCCTTACTAAAACACACCCTGATTACATTTGGAGAAAAAAATCAACTGAGGGTAGGAAAGGTAAAAGCAACTATCAAGAAGATGGTAAGTTGTCAGTCCATAAAGTTACCTACCCCTCAAAGAACAGTTAATGTCAAATAGTATAGGCTTCCTGGGGATCAAGATGAAATTACAGAAACTAAGAGCTAGAAATGGTCACTGTCATCCACTCAGCCTGTGGCCCTTTCAATAGCCTGGTGTGGCAAATAAAGAACCCAGATGGCACCTGGAGAATAAGGGTTCATTGCAGGGAGATGAGTAAGTTAGCATCTTCTATTCATGCAGCTGTGTCCAACATTACTCTTCTAACTGAAAAGTTGGTGTAGGTAGTGGAGTTATTCTGTGTGGCTATAGATTTTGATAAACAATGGTTTTCAGTATCCCTTGACTACACAAGACTAGTTTGCATTTACATGGAACAAAATGACAACAGATCTTCAGAGTACTTCAGCAAGAGTTATCTCCACAGATTCACCATTTGTCATAGAATGGTGGCCTAGGATTTGACCTTGTTACCCTGTGTATCTTCTGTAAAGAAGTTTCATTATATAGATGATATAATGCTAATGTCTGAGTGCTCTACAGATTTGGAAACCCATTTGGGAGACTTACAAATGAACCTGATGGAGCGTTGATGGGAAATCAATCTCCATAGTGTACAAGGCCTCAGTACTAAAGTACATTTTGAGAGAGTGCTGTGGTCAGGTAGGACATACATGACAAAGCTATTGAATAGATTTCTCAACAGCCTATGCTTATCAGTGAAAACAGTTTGAAGTGTTTTTGAGTCTTCTAGGATATTGATTAATTTTTATATCCCACCTCATCTAGGTCATTAAACCAGTATAATCTGATTAAAAGAGGTGCTATGTAGGATTGGGATGGGAAGGCTCAAGGAGCCTTTGAGCAATCCGAGATACTTGTAGAACAAGCTAAGCAGCTGTGTTCCCAAATCCACTAATGTCCCTTCCTATTAGAAGTCACTAGCAGTCCAGAGGGCTGAGTTTGTGCCTCTGCCAATAAAAATCTGGGCAAATATCACAAAAAGGTTTTTGCAATGGTACTGGGAAGGTGCAGAAGCTCAGTATACAGCCTTAGAATGGCAACACAACAGGAGAAGTTCATTACTGACTCCAGTTCAATTACAATGAAAATTGTATATTCCATAAAAGGGTGAATCAAAGGCCCTTGGGGGTTGCTGAAAAGCCATACACTACAAAGGTGGCATGTATATTTACAACAGCTAAGAGTGGTGTCAAAAACCCCAAACACTATAATGACATGCAAGCAGTTCTGGGCAAATATTGTTTCAAGCCACCAAGTCTCCCTGCTTGCCCCAGTAATTGGCCCTCCTATCAAGTTTTAGGGGGAAAACACCCAATTCTTGCTGATTTCAGGTACATGAATGATACCAACAATGGCTTCAAGGAGGGATGTGTAGTGATAAAGACATAAATGAACACAGACACTATGTGTCTAGAAAGGGAAGGAGAAAGTAGGCTCAACTAAGAGTTGGATAGTATAACACAAGACCAGTAGCCTATGATGATCTGTACTGACAAATGTGTGGTATTCAAATGTCTGACCATGTTGATGGCCCAATGGAAGAGGTAAAACTTGGAAGTAGTGGGAAGACCACAGCAGGGACAACAGTAGTAGAAAGAAATGTACCAAAAGCTACAATAGGAGCCTGAGCCACAGGTAGTTGTTCAGGTGTCAGCTCAGCACTGTATAAGTCCTGTGGGGAATCAGGAAACTGATGCCCTTACCAAGATGAAGGCCACCTGCCCCCAGGAGACACTTGAAGCATATCACTGGATTCAAATAAAGCCTGGGGACCAGCATGGATAGAGAATAGTAAACGTTGCTATCATTCCAGTAAAATACTCTATTCATGCAGAATGCTGTCTAGTCCTATGAGGCCTGTCCCACTAGCAGAATTGGAAGATGGATGCTAAGATCGGACATGTACAAAAGATGCATATCCTATAAGATATTCACATGTGGATTATATATCCAGCAAAAATTTCAAGTATGTTTGCAACTGTGTAGATTTTGCCACAGGCCTTAAACCAGCCTTTCCCTGCAAGAGAAACAAGGGGGCTATCATCAAAGGCCTTATCCAACTCAGTGTTATGTATGAGTGCCTAGGTACAATTGATAGCAACTCATTTCAGGAACATTATGCAAACCTATGCTGAGGACACTCATGTATAATGTTATTTAAACCTATCCTAAAATGTCAGGGTTAATTGAAGAGAAAAAGTGGGTTGTTAAAGTAACACTATATGGGTGGAAGAAATCCCTCCAAGATGTGATATAATTTCTAAATGAGAATCCCAATACCAGGGCTGGGATGGTCTCCTATGAGATGATGGCCATGGAGACCCCAGAGGCTCCCACAACAATAAAGGCTATTGCAACTAATATTGGTTGCATGTCGGAACTAGATGGTAAGACCCTATGCTGAAGAGACTTGTAGTCAGAAGTTTTTCTGTGTCCTGCCTGGCTCATAGTCAGCACAAATCTCTCGCCTACAGTCCCCCAGCCTTTTATAAAATAATCACTCAGAAGCTTATATTAATTAGGACACAGAAAAAAGTAACTGAGAGATTCTAGACCTATAGGCTGAAGAGGAATGCCCCAACATTGCAGATGAATTTTGGGTGACTGTCCAGGCAGGCAGCTGTCTCTGTCATTTCCAAATTTTTGGAAGTTGTTTACAATGCACTTCTTGTTTACTTAGGTAATATTATATGTAGTCGGTAGCCATTCCAGCTTTGGTCTGGAAGTTCCACCCCCATTGAGGCTTTGGTAACTGTCACACCTACAAGGCGGGGCCAAGGGAGGCCCCCGAAGACCAGGGAGCAGGATGTGCGGCGCTCTCTTGCTGCTGGAAGCCGGATGCAAGAGGTGGCTGGAGGAGAGTTCTCCAGAGAACATCGCCGGACTACGCTGCTGCGTCTTTCACAGAACCCTCAATCTACCTATCTCTTCATTTGTAAGTTATGCCTTTAAATAAATCTCCTTTTAACTACGTGGAGTGGCCTTAATATTTACACCAATATCTGGCGCCCAACATGGGGCACAAACCCATGACCCTGAGATTAAGAGTCTCATGCTCTTCCGACTAGATATTGGTGACTAGATAAGGCATAATTTTAGTAAACAGTTAAAAAGGGAAAATGTAAATAAATAGTTAATGCCAGGTGGTGGTGATGCACACCTTTAATCCCAGTACTTGGGAGGCAAAGGCAGAAGCAGGCCGAGCTCTGTGAGTTCTAGGCCAGTCTGGTCTATAGAGCAATATCCGGGACAGCTCAGGCTATACAGAGAAACTGCCTCAAAAATCCAAAATAAATAAATAAATGGCTAAATATACAAGGCACTGGATATCACACCTGATAGAATAGTGTAAGAGAATGTTTTATAAAGGTGGTGGTATATATTATGTGTATTGTGCCTTAAATTATTACTAACAGTTAATAATGTAAATAAAATGTTACTAGAGATTTCAAGCACAAATTCTCAGACAATATCTTGAGACAAAACACAGTGAGAAACAGAAAACTTGTTTTTTTTGTTGTTTTTTTATTTTTCAGGTAAAATACAAATATGGAAAATTCCATAAAATACAAAATGAAGAATAAACCTTATTTGAAGTAAATAATGACTAAAACATAACATCAAAAATTCTTGAAGAATACTGTTGTGCAGGAAATTACTCTTAATTGAGACAGTCCATTCTTGAGGGAGGTTCCTGAGACACAGGAAGTAAATTCCTGAAACTTTCTAGATTCAAAAATTCATTCCCCAAGCTTATACAAGCTTGTCACAATTCAACTTGCAGGTAGTTTTACAGATGAAGTTTTGTGATTCAACACTCAATGCTGGGATGGATTTTTTTGATGACATGGCCACATTTGAGTTATCCATGCTTCTACATGTAACCCTTACTCAAACACATATAATGAAACTCCAATAAACTCATTGGTTCACCAAGTTTATTTGGTTGGAATCAATACTTTGTTCTGTTATTGGTTCCCTACCAGTGGTGAGTAGACATTTGTTCATATTTAGCAAGTAAAAGACATACAACAAAAATGGCTAGTCTTGTTTGGTTCCCTCTTTCCTAACTAACTTTGCCCATTTTAATTTAGGTTGACATTTTCAAAAGGGCATATTTTCACCATTGATAAGTTTTGTGGGGTTAATGATATGGGTGAGTTGGCAAATCATGATAATCTGATTTTGAGTCCATAGCACCTGAGTGAAAAGATTGTCATGATAACCTCACCTCTGGGGATGTGGAATACAGAGATGATCAGAATCTAGCCAGTTTAGCTGAATTACTGAGTTCCAGGTCCATTGAGAGACCCTGTCTCAAAAGACATCAATGTCAACTTCTGGTCTATACACACACACACACACACACACACACACACACACACACACACACACAAACAAAAATACAGGGTACATGTTTCATATTTGTATTTTACCTGGAAAAAAAAACAAAAAAACAATAGTTTCATATGTATCTGTAAAATACAATGGTCTTTATAAATACTGCCCAATTCCATAAGGTATAATTTTTCTATCTAGTGTTGTGTGTGTGTGTATGTGTGTGTGTGTCCAGAAAGTTGGAGGAAAAACTGTACAATTGCTAAGATTGTTGAAGGACCATCAATATCTCTCCCTTGGAAGTTACCAATCTGATCTAGGGTTAAAAACCTTAATCCTGAAACCTTTTGAATTATTGGATTTACCTTTGATATTCACATATACTTGTAGTATGGATGCTCCTCCCACACTAAAGCAATGCATGTGAAGGAGACTAATCCATTACTGTATAAAATATATTTTGTAATGATTAAAGAGAGCTATGAAATTATTAAAAAGTGAATAAATTAATTGTTATAATTAAAGGAATTTATAGATGTTGATGTCTTGTTTCACTTATAAATGTTGGGGTCTTCTGTAGAAGAAGGAGCTCTGTCTTAATATGAACTGTAGAACTAAGACTACAAAGGAAATTCTTGCTGATATTGTTAGCTTGACAGCATTATCAAAAGATCTGGGTCTTGACTAGTTCCACATATGTGCTCACAATGTATTAATGTCCTGTTCTGATTGTTTGCAAAAGCACAGCACAAATACAAATTTTGGTACTGAGAATAGTTATACAGGAAGTGAAACCACAAGGGCTTCTCCTATCTTAGCTTCCTGAGTAGCTGGGACTGTAAGCAAGTGCTACTGCAGCTGCAAGGAAGTTATTCTTAAAAATAGCTCCTTTGATCTTGGATTGGGGTTCCAGAAATTGATTCTCTATGGTTGTTGTGTAAGTTAGAAATTAAAGTGGGAATTGCTACTGCTGAAATAGAAAGCATAAATATAATGAATAATTCGATACTAAGGAGGAAGAAGTTGTGACACTTAAATGTAGAAGCAAAGTGGTGTAATGGACAATATATTCCAAATGACCATCAGCATACAATAAAAAGGAAATAAATATAGTAATGACTAGTTGAATATAGTGTCCTTAAAATTGAAGCTAATATGATGGTCAATGGGTTAGTACATTCTTACCTGAGTATCAAAATCAAAAGAATGTAAGTATATCTTGAATAGAAACAAAATGTCACAGTTTTTCAAGTTTGTAGACAAGCCATTTAGAGACCCAGAATCTCTTGATTGAAGGGAAGTTGAGTCTCCTAGCAGATGGGCACTGCTACAATTCCAACAGTTAACAGCTTCTCAGACTGTCTCAAGGGGACAAGTGGCCTTTTTTTTCCTAGAGTGATTATATATTGAAAAATAGCAGATGATTAGAACTTTTGGTAATGATTGAATGCTGGTTCTGAATTGAAATTAATAACAAGAGAACAAAGATGTCATTGTGATCTGTTCATCAGAGTAGGAGGTTATATAGATTAGGCAACAAATAGAAATTGAGTTCAGATACATTACACGGTAGGTATAGTGGAAAACTAAATCCAGTTCTGATATAATGTAACAGAGTGGACATGTACATGTTGTCCTATTGGGAGAGTATACATGAGTTACTGAGAGGCCTTTGGGTGCCAGGTTGGCATGGGTGGATGAATATGGTAGGGTTAATTTTAAATAATCTTGACTGTTTGATAAAGTAACAAATATTTGTTCAAATATTACTTAAGGTTTTACTTTGAGAGTGTTTTGTGGTTTTCTGTTTCCTTTTTTTTTAAATAGAATTCTTTTTTCACATAATATATCCGATACCGTTTCCCCACCTGTTTCTCCAAGTTTCTACCCATCTCCACTCCCATGTAGATCCACTCTCTTTCTGTCTCTCATTAGAAAACAACAGGTTTCTAAGATATAATAATAAAATATAACAAAATAAAGTTTAAGAAGTCAAAACAAAAACTAAAACACCAAAATAAACAGAAGAAAAAGCTTTAGAAAAGATACAAAAATGAGAGATCCACTTGTTTTCACACCCGTGAATCTCATAAAAACAAACTGGAAGGTATAATATACACAGAGATCTTGTTCCTTGAGTTCTTCATATATTTTAGATATTAGTCCTCTATCACATGTGTGGTTGGTGAGGATCCTTTCCCATTCTGTAGGCTGCTTCTTGGTCCTTTAGAAAGCACCCCTTTCCTTACAGAAGCGTCTCAGTTTCATGAGGTCCCATTTATTAATGGTCAATATTTGTGTCTGTGCTACTGGTTTTCTATTCAGGAAGTTGTCTCCTGTGCCAATGAATTCAAGGCTATTCCCCACTTTTTCTTCTCTTGGGTCCAATGTAACTGGGTTTATGTTTAGATCTTTGATCCATTTGGACTTGTGTTTTGTGCAGGGTGATAGATATGGGTCTATTTGCATTTTTTTCTGAATGCAGATGTCCAATTAGACCATCACCATTTGTTGAAAATTCTTTCTTTTTTCCATTGTATAATTTTGGCTTTTTTTAAAACAAAAATCTGGTGTCCATAGATACGTGTACTCATGTCTAGGTCTTCAATTCAATTCCATTGATCCACCTGTCTGTTTTTATGCCAATACCATGCTATTTTTAATACTATAGCTCTGCAGAGGTGCTTGATATCAGGGATGGTGATACCTCCAGATGTTCTTTTATTGTACAGGATTGTTTTCGTTATCCTGGGTATTTTGTTTTTCCATATGAAGTTGGATATTAGTCTTACAAGGTCTATAAAGGATTGTGTTAGAATTTTGATGGGGATTGAATTGAATCCGTAGATTTCTTTTGTAAGATGGCCATTTTTTACTGTTAATCCTATCAGTCCATGAGAATGAGAGATCTTTCCATCTTCTGATATCTTCTTCAAAGGCTTGAAGTTTTTATCATACAGATCTTTCATATATACTTATATTATTTCTGGCTATTGTGAAGGTACTGTTTCTGCTTCTATTTCCATTCTCAGGACTTGAAGAGTTTTATTCATTTCCTTCTCCTGTTTGTTTATTTTTCTAGGCCTTCTTTAAGGAATCTATTCATTTCCTCCCATTGTTTGTTTGTGTTTTCCCGGATTTCTTTAAGGTATTTATTTATTTCCTTTTCTTTTTGTCTTTTCCTTTATGTCTTTAAGGTATTTAGTTTTTCATTTCCTCTTTAAGGCCCTCTATAATCTTCATAAAGTTGGTTTAAGATCTTTTTCTTGTGTTTTAGCTGTGTTGGAATATTCAGTTCTTACTGTGGTAGGATAGCTTGGCTCTGATGGTGCCATATCACCATGGCTGTTGTTGATTTTGTTCTTCCACTGGTGTTTAGGCATCTCAGTTTGGGATGACTGTAAGTCTGGTTGCTGATTTCTGAGTTTGTCTTTATTGGATAGGCATTTTGTTCATGGTTTCTGTTTCCTATTTGGTCTTTCCGTCTTTATGGCCTGGATTTCTGGCAGCTGGTTCGACCTTTTATCCAGTAGGGAATCTCTGTCCACGTTGGGGACTGGACTTCGGGTGGCTAGCTTGGCCTTTGGTACAGCAGGGGGTCTCTATCATAATTGGGGAATGGGATATGATGATGAAGAGAGGAGTGAGAATTGGGGGCACTGAGTGAGTGGAGGAGGTCTGCTGGTGGGCAGCCTATCTGTGGTTCTAGAGCCCTGTGTTGTCTCTGGTAAAGCAAGAAATCTTTGTCTGAGCTTGCCTATCTATTTCTGATTTGCTTGGCCTGCACAAGAATTCAAACTGTCGTGGTTTGCACCTGTTTTTCTGACTGGCACGGACTACTCCTGGGCAACAGAAGTCTGTCTACTTTCTGAGGCACAGCAGACAGGAGGGATGGTGGTGGAGCAGGGTGGGGAGGGTAGTGGAATGGGTCTTTGAGAACTGAATCTAGGGAATGGGGCAGTTCTGCAGGCAGGTGGATCATTCACCTGCACCTGAGCAGCAGAAATCTGCCAAGTAATATTTTTTAAACATAAGTCAGATCATGTCATTTCTCTTTCTCAAATCAAGAAACATTTTCCATCTTATTCTGAATAAAATTTGAATTTGTTTTGTGGCTTACAGCATTCAGACCTGAACCACATCAGCCTCTGTGACATTACCTGCTAGCTCAAATCACTTCACTGTAGGGCAAAGAGCATCCTATCAATGCTTCTGTTGTCTTTGAGGAAACATGCACACAACACACACACACACACACACAATACACACACACACACACACACACACACACACACACACACACACACTTCATTGTTCACTTTTCCGTGTCAGTACTCAAATAAAGTAAAGACCTTTATCTTCCTGAACTATACAGATGTCACACTTTGTGTCTCAGTTTCATGACTCTGTTTCTCAACTTAGGTTAATGAAGTTTATATGTATCTGGTATTGTCTTTTTTAGTTACCGTTCTATTGGTGTGGACAAAACTCCATGACTAAGGCAACTTATAAAACAAAGCATTTAATTGGGAGCTTTCTTACAGTTTCAGAGAGTGAGTCTATGATCCTCATGGTGGGAAGCATGGCAGACTGGCAGGCATACATAGTGCAGGAGCAGTTGTTGAGCACATCTGATCTGCAAGTTGCAGGCTGAGAGAGAGACTATGGTCCTCAAAGCCCACCTCTAGTGACACACCTCCACCAAAAAGGCCATACTTCCTCCAACAAGGCCATACCAC
This sequence comes from Peromyscus melanophrys, assembly GCA_902168415.1. Classification (NCBI taxonomy): domain Eukaryota; kingdom Metazoa; phylum Chordata; class Mammalia; order Rodentia; family Cricetidae; genus Peromyscus; species Peromyscus melanophrys. The sequence continues at coordinate 9,470 of CABHPR010113282.1, read as the reverse complement.
CTAATCCCTCCTAAACAGTTCTGCCAACTGGGTACACAGGATTCAAACATAGAGCCTACAGGGGGCATTCTCATTCAAACAATGGCATTATCTATCTTTTTATTGCATTTTCTATCTACTATGTAAATATCTTACCAGGTGGTGGTGGTGGATGCTTTTAATCCCAGCACTATAGAGATGGAGGCAGGCAGATATCTGAGTCTGAGACCAGCCTGGTCTACAGAGGAAACTAGTAGTTTCATGACAGCCAGGGTTACACAAATAAACCTTTTCTCGAAAAAAAAAAAAACCAGATTATTTTTAAAAGAAATACTTTGTAGGTTGTTAAATCCTCACCATTTGGAATAGTGCCTAGCAGGCTTTGTTATTGTTGCTTTTATTGAAAAACCATCTTGTAAAGAGTGAATAAATCATTGTACAAACCATGACAATTTCCAAACACAAAAGACTGATATTTGTTACCATATGAATTTAAAGTTATTTGATATGTACTATATTCCTAAGTAGCATAATTTAGTTTTTATACAAGTTAACTTTAAGAGGCAGTCACTTCTTTTTACTTTGGATTTCGTAGAAGAAAATTAAAGTAAAAGACTGTTGTATTTTGCACAGTTCTTAATATAATTAGAATGTTTTCTTAGCTTGTATCCTCTCTGAAGTATAGCCTGAGGCAATATTTTTAGTGTAGTACATAAAATGTAGTATTTTATATGTAATACATATAGGTAGTAGAATTTTAGTCAAGGCTAAAATGGAACTGAATTTTCAGGCCATGGAAACGTGTGAAATATACTTACACCCATATTGCTGAGTGAAAGAACATAATTGAATAATCTGTGAGTTTAACCATATGACTTTCTAGGAAACATCAAATTTGAGAAATAATAAAAAGGTCAATGGCTGTTAAGATTCAAGAGGAACTGAAGAGTGAATAAGTGGAGCCCCAAAGAACTTTAAGGTAATGAAACTATCCTATACGATATTATAATAATTTGATCAAAGTCATTTTATATTTATTCTATCCCATACAGTGAGAGATACATAATGTAGTGGGTTTCCAGATTTGACCTTGAAACACTTCCCCTAGAGTGACAGCAGGTAACTGCTAAACCTGCCCCTGGGGCATGGCTGAGAGGGAGCCCCGTAAGACTCCAGGTGCATACATACTTGCTCTTTCTGGATACCTCGTGTGATTCTGGGAGCTGGATGGTACCTCATCTTTCCCAGATCCTGTAACCAACCCCTATTGGCTGTAAGTTACCCCAGAAATAAACCTCTCTTAATTACCAAATAAATTATGTGGAATTGCCTCATCAATTACAGTTATATACATATAGCAAGAAGTTATAATATGTAAGAGCAAGAATTGCACAGTAAGTAATTGTTCTTTTTGTTCAAATTTGCTTTGAATATTAAACTATTTTAGAAATAAAAATAGAGTAAAATTAGTAAAAGTAATAAAGATACTTAAATGTGAACAACAGAAAACATGTTCTAAGTCTTTTTTAAGTAGTGCTTTCCTGAGAACCAGGAATAAAATAAGTAATAAAGACAATATATAAGTTTTTGTTAAAATTAACATGAATAAGTTTAACCATTTTTAAACTTTACTCTCATTAAAATATTTATGAATTATCAAAATATAGAAAATGAAGGCACAGTCATTACTGAATAAATGTAACTGGTATATAATAGGAAGATTTTTGAGTAACAATAACAAAGATAATTCTGTCAATTTTTTTCTTCAGCAATTAAAATATTTTTTAAGATTTATTTAATTTCATCCTGCCCCCGGACTTCCCTTCAGGACCAGAGGTGAGTTTACTAGCTCAGCCAAGAGCCCATCCCTGGGCACCAGCCACTCTGGGGAAGACCTGCCCAACGTGGCCCCAGGTTCTGGCCACCGGGAAGGTTCCCTTCTAGCCCTACTGGGAAGGATCCCCTTCTCCAAGACCCCGTGCAGACCCTGCAATCTCCACGCCCTGCCCCCATGCCCATCTGCCCAAGACGCCAGCAACTTCCTGAGACTTGGAGACCTGCCCCCAGCTCCCATCCTGCCCCTGGACTTCCCTTCTCGACAAGAGCTCCCATCCTGCCCTGGAGTTCTCATTTGGACAAGAGTGCTCCCATCAGAACAAGAGAGAGAGACTTCCTGAATCTGTCAGCTCTGTCTGGACCAAGTGTGCAGATAAGACTAAGAACGAACCACAAGGAGATGGGCAGACGCCAAGGCAGAAGTACATACAACAAAATGAAGAGCAATACAGCATCACCAGAGCCTAGCCCTCCTCCAACACCTAGACCTGAACATCAAAAATTAGAAGAAGCAGAAGAAAACAGCCTTATGAATAACATCATGAAGAAGATAGGAGCTTATATAGAGGAAAAGACAAAAAATGGGAAGAACGCTATAAAAAATTAGAGGAAAGGACAATTAAAGTAGAAGAAAACAATAAAGTCGTGGAAGAAAACAATAAAGCACTGAAAGAAAATCATGAAAAAGCAATGAAACAAATGAAGGACCTGAAAACAGAAATAGAAAAAATGAAAAAGACACAAACAGAGGGAATGCTGGAAATAGAAAATCTGAGGAAACAAACGGGAACTTCAGATGCAAGTATAACCAACAGAATGCAAGAGATGGAAGAGAGGATCTCTGGCGTTGAAGATACGGTAGAAGAAATAGATTCATCAGTCAAAGAAAACACTAAAGCCAACAAAGTCATGAACCAAAATGTCCAAGAAATTTGGGACACCATGAAAAGACCAAACCTACGAATAATAGGGATAGAAGAAGGAGAAGAATACCAACTCAAAGGCACTGAAAATATATTCAACAAGATCATTGAAGAAAACTTTCCCAACTTATAGAAGGAAATGCCTATGAAGATACAAGAAGCCTATAGAACACCAAACAGACTAGACCCCCAAAAAAGTCCCCTCGCCACATAATAATTAAACAACTAAATGTACAGAATAAAGAAAGAATATTAAGGGCAGCTAAGAAAAAGGCCAAGTGACTTATAAAAGCAAACCCATCAGAATAACACCCGATTTCTCAATGGAGACTTTGAAAGCCAGAAGGTCCTGGACAGAGGTAATGCAGACACTAAGAGACAATGGATGCCAGCCTAGACTAATATACCCAGCAAGACTTTCAATCATCATAGACAGAGTGAACAAGACATTCCAAGACAAAGCCAGATTTAAACAATACTTATCCACAAACCCAGCCCTACAGAAAGCACTAGAAGGAAAATTCCAACCTAAGGAAGTCAGATACACCCTCGAAAACACAGGCAATAGATAAAGCCACAGAAGTAAACCCCAAAGAAGAGAAGTACACACACACTACCACCAAAAAATAACAGGAATGAACAATCACTGGTCATTAATATCCATTAATATCAATGGACTTAATTCACCTATAAAAAGACACAGGCTTACAGAATGGATACGAAAACAGGACCCATCTTTCTGCTGCATACAAGAAACACATCTTAAACTCAAAGATACACACTACCTAAGAATAAAAGGCTGGGAAAAGACTTTCCAATCAAATGGTCTTAAGAAACAAGCGGGTGTAGCCATCCTGATATCCAGCAAAATAGACTTCAAACTAAAATCAATCAAAAGAGATCAAGAAGGGCATTACATACTCATCACAGGTAATATCCACCAAGATGAAATTTCAATTCAGAACATTTATGCCCCAAACACAAGGGCACCCACATATGTAAAAGAAACATTACTAAAGCTTAAACCACATATAAAACCCCACACATTAATAGTGGGAGACCTCAAAACCCCACTTTCACCACTGGACAGATCTCCCAAATCGAAACTTAACAGAGAAATAAAGGACTTAACTGATGTCATGACTTAATCGATATCTACAGAAACTCCATCCTAACAAAAAGGAATATACCTTCTTCTCAGCACCCCATGGAACCTTCTCCAAAATCGACCACATACTTGGCCACAAAGCAAATCTCAACAGATACAAAACAAGTAGAATAACCTCCTGTGCACTATCAGACCACCACGGTTTAAAGTTAGATTTCAACAACAACAAAAACTACAGAAAACCTACAATCTCATGGAAACTGAATAATGCTCAACTGAATCACCAATGGGTTCAGGAAGAAATAAAGAAAGAAATTAAAGACTTCCTAGAGATCAACAAAAATGAAGACACCATGTATCCAAACTTATGGGACACTATGAAAGCAGTGCTAAGAGGGAAATTCATAGCATGAAATGCCCACATAAAGAAGTTGGAGAAATCTCACACTAGTGACTTAACAGCACACCTGAAAGCTCTAGAACAAGAAGAAGCAAAGTCTCCCAGGAAGAATAGATGCCAGGAAATTATCAAAGTGAGAGCTGAAATCAATAAAATAGAAACAAAGAGAACAATACAAAAAATCAATGAAACAAAGAGTTGGTTCTTTGAGAAAATCAACAAGATAGACAAGCCCTTATCCAAACTAACCAAAAGACAGAGAGAGAGCATCCAAATCAACAAAATCAGAAATGAAAAGGGGGACATAACAACAGACATTGAGGAAATCCAGAGAATCATCAGGTCATACTTCAAAAACCTCTACTCCACAAAACTGGAAAATCTAAAAGAAATGGATAATTTTCTGGATAGGTACCACATACCTAAGTTACATCAAGACCAGATAAACTATTTAAATAGTCCAATAACCCCTAAGGAAATAGATTCAGTCATTAAAAGTCTCCCAACCAAAAAAAGCCCAGGACCAGATGGTTTCAGCTCAGAATTCTACCAGATCTTCAAAGAGGAATTAATACCAATACTCTCTAAATTGTTCCACACAATAGAAACAGAAGGAACACTACCAAACTCCTTCTATGAGGCTACAATTACCTTGATTCCTAAACCAAACAAGGATACAACAAAGAAAGAGAACTACAGACCAATCTCTCTCATGAACATTGATGCAAAAATACTCTAGCCAGAGCAATAAGACAACATAAGGAGATTAAGGGGATACAAATTGGAAAGGAAGAAGTCAAGCTTTCCCTATTTGCAGATGACATGTTAGTATACTTGAGTGACCCCAAAGACTCAACCAAGGAACTGATACAGCTTATAAACACCTTCAGCAACATAGCAGGATACAAGATCAACTCAAAAAAATCAGTAGCCCTCCTATATACAATTCACAAAGAGGCTGAGAAGGAAATCAGAGATACATCACCCTTTACAATAGCCACAAATAATGTAAAATACCTTGGGGTAACTCAACTAAGCAAGTGAAAAAACTGTATGACAAGAACTTTAACTCTCTGAAGAAAGAAATTGAAGAAGATATCAGAAAATGGAAAGATCTCTCATGCTCATGGATAGGCAGGATTAACATAGTAAAAATGGCAACCTTACCAAAAGCAATCTACAGATTCAATGCAATCCCCATCAAAATACCAACACAATTCTTCACAGACCTGGAAAGAATAATACTCAACTTCATATGGAAAAACAAAAAACCCAGGATAGCCAAAAGAATCCTGTACAATAAAACAACCTCTGGAGGCATCATGATCCCTGACTTCAAGCTCTACTATAGAGCTACAGTAATAAAAACAGCTTGGTACTGGCATAAAAACTGACATGTGGACCAGTGGAATTGAATTGAAGACCCTGACATTAATCCGCACACCTATGAACATATAATTTTTGGCAAAGAAGCCAAAAGTGTACAATGGAAAAAAGAAAGCATCTTCAACAAATGGTGCTGGCATAACTGGATATCAACATGTAGAAGGCTGCAAATAGATCCACATCTATCACCGTGCACAAAACTTAAGTTCAAGTGGATCAAGGACCTCAACATAAATCCAGCTACTCTGAACCTGCTAGAAGAGAAAGTAGGAAGTAGTCTTGATCGCATTGGCGTAGGAGATCACTTCCTAAATATAACACCAGTAGCACAGACACTGAGAGAAACAATCAATCAATGGGACCTCTTGAAACTGAGAAGCTTTTGTAGAGCAAAGGATACGGTCAACAAGGCAAAGCAACAGCCTACAGAATGGGAAAAGGTCTTCACCAACCCCACATCTGACAAAGGACTGATATCCAGAATATATAAAGAACTCAAGAAATTAGACATCGAAATGCCCAACAGTCCAATTTAGAAATGGGCTATAGAACTAAACAGAGAATTCTCAACAGAGGAAACTCAAATGGCTGAAAGACGTTTAAGGAACTGCTCAACATCCCTAATTATCAGGGAAATGCAAATCAAAACAACTCTGAGATACCACCTTATGCCTGTCAGAATGGCTAAGATCATAAACACTGAAGACACCTTATGCTAGAGAGGATGTGGAGCTAGGGGAACTCTCCTCCACTGCTGGTGGGAATGCAAGCTTGTACAGCCACTTTGGAAATCAATATGGTGCTTTCTTAGAAAATTGGGAATCAATCTCCCCGAAGATCCAGCTATACCACTCTTGGGCATATACCCAAGGAATGCTCAATCATACCACAAGAGCACTTGCTCAGCTATGTTCATATCAGCATTGTTTGTAATAGCCAGAACCTGGAAACAACCTAGATGTCCTTCAACTGAAGAATGGATAAATAAAATGTGGTACATATACACAATGGAATACTACTCAGCAGAGAAAAACAATGACATCATGAGGTTTGCAGGCAAATGGAGGGATCTAGAAAAAATCCTCCTGAGTGAGGTAACCCAGACTCAGAAAGACAAACATGGTATGTACTCACTCATAGGAGAATACTAGATGTGGAGCAAGGATGACTGGACTGCTACTCACATCACCAGGGAGGCTACCTGGAAAACAGGACCCCAAGAAAGACATGGGGATCACCCAATGATGGAGAAATGGATGAGATCTTCATGAACAGCCTGGTCATAAGTGGGGGAAATGAAGGGCGAGGGTCGAGGGAAAGAGAGCTTGGGGGAGTGGGAGACCCCAGATGGATCAACAACAGAGAGGGAGAACAAGGAATAGGAGACCATGATGAATGAGGACCACATGAGAATAGGAAGAGGCAAGATGCTAGAGAGGCCCACAGAAATCCACAAGGATACCCCCACAGTGGACTGCTGGCAATGGTCAAGAGACAGCCCGAACTGACCCACTCTGGTGAGGGGATGGCCAAACACCCTAATTGTCATGCTAGAAACCCCATCCAATGACTGAGGGATCTGGAAGCAGAGATCCACGGCTAGGCCCCGGGCAGAACTCTGGGAGTCCAATAGGCGAGAAAGAGGAGGGTCTTCATGAGCGAGAATTGTTGAGACCAGGGTTGGATAAAGCACAGGGACAAATAGCCAAATGAATGGAAACACATGAACTATGAACCAATGGCTGAGGGGTGTAGCAGAAATCTTAGATGGTCTTATTAATAAAATCAAACCTGGGGCCAGTTATTGGTGTGAAATGCTGGAAGGTCAGAGAGACAGAATAAGCCACAGCTACCCTCACCTGGCCAACTTCTCGGCTGGTCTCGTTTCCTCAGACTAGAGGCCTCTGAGTCTTCATCCAAAATGGGTCTCAGCTGAACTGCTGCTAGAAGCCTGAAAGCTTAACCAGGCCAAATGCTTCTCCAGGCCAAATGCCTCTAGTTTCTGGTCCTTACGCCTTATATACCTTTCTGCTTTCTACCACCACTCCCTGGGATTGAAGGCTGGCTTTCTGGGATTAAAGGCATGTGTCACCATGCCTGGCCCTTTCCAATGTGGCCTTGAACTCACAGAGATCCAGAGGGATTTCTGTCTCTGTAATGCTAGGATTAAAGGCGTGTGCTACCACTGCCTAACTTCTGTTTAATATTGTGGCTGTTTCGTCTCTGACCCCAGATAAGTTTATTAAGGTACACAATATTTTGGGGAACACAATACCACCACAGAGGGGCCCCCAACTGGATCATGCCCTCTGAATGGGTGAGACAGTTGATTGCCTTGAACTGTTTGGGAGGCATCCAGGCAGTGGGACCGGGTCCTGTGCTCAGTGCATGAGTTGGCTGTTTGAAACCTGGGGCTTATGCAGGGTCGCTTGCCTAGGCCAGGGAAGGGGGGACTGGCCCTGCCTGGACTGAGTCTACCAGGTTGATCTCAGTCCTTGGGGGAGGCGTTGCCCTGGAGGGGGTGGGAATGGGGGTTGGGCTGGGGGGAAGGGGAGGGGGGTGGGAGGGGGGAGAACAAGGGAATCCATGGCTGATATGTGGAACTGAATGGTATTGTAAAATAAAAAAATATATATATATAAAAATAAAAAAAGATTTATTTAATTTATGTTTTTGTGTATCTGCATGTATGTATGCATACTTCATACATTCCTGCTACCTGTGGAGACAAGAGGAAGATGTTTCATCTCCTGCAATGAAAGACACAAGCAATTGTATCTAGGAACTGAAACAAGCCTGTGCAGGAGAAACAAGTGCTTTTAACTACTGAACCATCTTTCCAGTCCCCTAACGATGTTTTAAAATATTTTTCCAGGCAGGGATAATTGCTATTGTTTTAAATACTACTCATCTTTTAATTGAATTGCAAACTATACTAAGGAAAACTAGCATACAAATTATCTATCTGGATATTCATGATGGTGGTTGAGTGCATATTTAAAAAGGGACACAAATGACCATTCACTACTCTCTCCACCTTAGACAATCATTTATATTATAAGGTCTCCAGTCAACCTCTAAATATTTCCATATTTCACTGAAATGTCACTCAAGGAAAGGAAGGTAATAATCTTCCTTAACTAAGTGTAACCCAAGTTGTTCTCTTATTATCTAACTGAATTTTATGGGCTTTGGAGGTTTGAAAACTGATTTTTACTACATTCTATCCCTAATAGAGGCAAGTTACTAACTAACTCTCATGAGGGAAATCTAAATATAAGGTTTTATTCATTTTATTCATTCTAAAACTCACTTTTACAGGCATGCTAATCCAGGCATGGTGAGGAATACTTGCAATCCCAGCACTTTGTAAGTAGAAACAAGAGAACTACTAGTTTGTGGCTGTTGTGGGGTGCACAGTGAGTTCAAGATAATCCTGTACTTTGTAGGCAAACCATATCTATAAAATCAACAACAACAACAAAATTCAGATACATGAAATGCTTTTCTAAAATTATTAAGATAGCTCTCTGATGAATTTCTTAGCAAAAGTTATCTACTTATCTACCTGTTTCTTCTGTTTTCCATGATATTTCCTTTATTATTGGTTGTTACAATTACATCAGTGGTCTGAGAATGATGTTTTGCAGATCAATTACAATATAAAAATGTGGTAAACATATAATAGCCTTCCAGTATGATATACACACAGTAGTAGAAACTGAGGCAAATTAATTGATATATAGTAAGAAAGGTTCACTATATTTGAAAAGAAATTCTTTTTAGAAAGCATTCATTACATAGTATCATGACTCCTTCAAACATATATATATATATA
>CABHPR010113278.1:0-10973 GCA_902168415.1 Peromyscus melanophrys | reverse complement strand
TTTATTTATTTATTTATTTATTTATTTATTTATTTATTTATTTATTTATTTTTGTGAACTGTTTATCAAAATCCAAAATCGTGGCAATCTCCAACAATTTTGTTATATTCTTTGTTATTTTTAAATGAGGAAATGAGATATATTTTTGTTTTCTATAACAAAATGTTTGCTTACTTCATAAATTTGTAAAACTACATTATAGATGATAAAAAGACACAAATTTTCTTTAAACAGAACATCATGAAGTAATAGTATTAATTAAAAGATTTATTTTTTCAAAGATATTCCTAGGTTATTTCTGGGCTTGACCAATTAGGGCTAATCTCTTCTGAGGTACTGTATAAAATGTGTAGTATATTCCAAAAAATGACATCACAGAAATGTTCCTTGTGTGCTTTTAAAAAATTCAATTAGATTTTATTTTACTTTATGTACATGAGTATTTTGTCTACATTTTGTATGTATGTGTAACATGTCAATGCCTGGTGCCCTTGGAGTTCAGAAAAGGGCACTGGATCCCCAAACTGGAGTTACAGATGGCTCTGAGCCACCTTGTGGGTACTAAAAGTCAAACCCAAGTGATCTGGAAGATCAGCCAGTCCTCTTAACCACTGAGACATCTCTCCAGCCTTAGTGCTTTTTTTTTTTTTAAAAGGGTAGGCTGGCGCAGTTTTGAGGCTGAATGTCTAAGGTTCAAGTTCTCATTGAGCCTCTGGTACATGCCTTCTGGCCACATTGCAGTATGGAGAATGGCATCTTGACAGGAATAAATGCGAAGAGGAAAGAATAGTGATGTGCTGAGGCCAGAAGCAAGAGGGATTCAAGGGGCAAGCTGCAGTTTTCCCTAGCAATTTATTCTTGTGGAACATAATAGGCTCCATGAGAAGCACATAGAACCATTTTGAACATGGGGTCCTCAGTTACCTTTCCATCTCTCTCCCGGCTTCATCCTTTTTAACTTCTAATACTTCTACTTAGAATCAACTACTACCAGAAAGTCCTTGGCGTTTGAGCGTCTACATTTCAAACTAAAATTTGGGCTTAGAGATTCTTCCTTGTTAAGTTCTTATTCTGTGGAAGCTTTTCCAGTGGGCAATGTAGATAGGCAGAGGGGTGTATATGTATGTGTGTTCATGTGTGTACATGCATTTTTAAATTAAAAGAATCTTTACATGTATGAGTATTTGCTTACATGAATGTATTGCAGGCAGGTGCCTGGTACCTGCGGAGGCCAGGAGAGGGCCTCTGATGTCCTGAAACTGGAATTACAGATGGTTGTGAGCAGCCACACAGGTGCGGGAAACTGAACTCAGGTTCTCGACAAAGTGACGGGAGCCATAAGCCTAAGCGACCCTTGACACACATGCTGCCATATTTAGGCTTCTCTCCTCTTTTCTTAGATCTAGGCCTTGCTTAAGTCTCCATAGCACCAGAACCTCTTCTCACAGATACCAGAACCTCTTCTCAGATATCAGGTGAATGAGCTGCAGTTAAGCAATTAGGCAGTTAGACAAGAGTAGATAGATAACCTTCAGAGCAACATTTCCTGCTGGCCGAACAGCCCATAATTAAGTCCCTTCCTGCTTGCAACCCCCATTACTAAGTCCCTTCCTGCTTGCAGCCCCCATTACTAAGTCCCTTCCTGCTTGCAACCCCCTTTGCTTACCTATCTATGCCTTGAGAGAAAAATAAAATTTTGGAGCTTGATCAGACGTCCTGTCTTGCTCTCATTCTTTGTGTGTCTTGTCCCTCTCATTCGCCAGCCTTCCCTTTAGGTCCCCGTTGAGAACCCCGCTGGCCGGGGCAGACAAGAGCAGTAAGTACTCCTAATGGCTGAGCCATCTCTGCAGCCCCCATGTGTACATTTTCAAGGGAACTCACTGATGCATGCTATTTCCAAGTCCAGCTCGGGAGAGAAGTTGTAGTTCACCACTTTTGTGAAATGACTATGCATTAGGAGTAATTTTTTTTTTTTTTAAAAAAAGAATGTGTTCTATCCATTGTGATTGACAAGTCCTTATGGCAACATCTCAAACTTGTGTTTTTGGAACTGGCTCATTAACACATTTCTTAAAAACAGTTCATGGGATCGGTATGCCTTTGAGTTCTCGGATGTTTTTAATGGTTTGACTGTGTGCTTTATACATTGCTTTCATTTCTTTTTTTGATACAAGTCTTTCACTGTGTTCAAAGACATCCCAACTTGTTCATGGAATCCAGGACCTTTTCCTATCACTGGATAACTCAGATCTTGCTTAACAATAAGATCTTACTTACTACTTACTTATCTGCCCCATCGTTCCTTTTTCAGAAACACAGACACCACCCTCTATGGTTCTGGAATCTTTGTTTTTCACTATTGTGGATTACTGAACCAAAACAACTGAGTTTGAGACAAGTTTAATATTATTTCCTTGACAGATGAATCATCTTTTTGGGTCCCCAGTTCAGTGTGATGGTTAGTGTTGGATGCCAACAGGACCAAGAGCCTATGGAGATAAGGACTTGAAGACTGTGACTTATGTGTGATATGTTTGCATGTCTAGTTGACAAAGGATAGACTTGTGGTGGCTAATCTTTTCAACTTGACAGAACCTAGAATCATCAAGGCAAGTGCCATAGTTAGTTTCAGCTGTCAACTTGGCATACCAGGGAAGGGGAAACCTCAACTGAGGAATGTCCTCCACAGATTGGCCTGTGAGCATATCGGTAGGGGAATTTCTTGATGGTTAATTAAGATAGGAAGGCTTTGACACTGTGGATGGTACCATCCCTGGGCAGTGGGTCTGTATAAGAACAGTAGATGAGCAAGCCCAGAGATGCAAGCCAAGTAAATAATGTTCCCCCATGGTTTTTGCTTAAGTTCCCGCCTCCAGGTGTCTGCCTTGAACTCTTGATTTGGTTTTCCTTGATGATGGACCAGATACCATAAGCTGAAAGAAACCCTTTCCTTCCAATGTCATTTTTGGTTAGTGTTTTTATCATAGCAGCAGAAAGAAAAGTGGAAGAAAAAGCCTCTCTGTATGTTTGAGAGACGTTTTCTAGATTAGGTGAATTGAGATGCGAAGACTCACCTTAATTGTGGGGCCTTACCCTTGCATGGGATGTGGTCCAGTCCTGGAGTGAATTAAAAACAAGAATGCTAGCTGAACACTCCAGCATTCATCTCTCTGCTTATTGACTGAGGATGCAATTTGACCAGCTACCTCAAGCTCCTGCCATCTCAACTTCCCCTCCATGATGGACTGTGTGTTGTTTTAACTTGGGCCCAGTGGCTGTGCCTTAATCTGCTGCTATTTCAGCCAGCAATTAAAGTGCAATGCCGCAGTAGTTACCGGCCTGTTTCTCTAGCAACAGCATGGCCACTCAGGCCGCAGCCTAGAGAGAATTCTGCTCCCACTGGCACCAGCCCTGTCTCTGCCGCTAAAGGTAGTTTTAACTAAACCTCTATCATTCTAATTATGAATAAGACTCGAGATTCAAAGGTAGGCGTGAAAACCTGCAAGCTCAGAGAGACTGAGTAGCAACTAGCTAACCCTCTCTCCTTGCTTGTGTCCATGGAACACCTGTGCTTCTACTTCACCAAATTGCACTACTCCAAACCCCACCCTACTACTTCCTGTATCTCTCCATCTCTCCCGGATGCCTTCTGAGGCTCTATGATTACTTTCTGTCAACTAGTTGCTAAACCGCATCCTCCTGACCCAAGGTTAATTTTATTTAATTAATGCAAATGCAAACTCTGGGTTCACAGTGTGATTGACTCTCCCCCCAACAACTGTGTCCTTCAACTGTGAGCCAAAGTAAGCGCTTCCTTCCTTAAGTTGCATCTGCCAGGCATTTTGTTACAGCAGCCAAACAAGCACTTAAGACACTCAGTCTCCCACATAGCTGGGATCACAGGCCTGTGCCACCTGGCCCAGCTTCCTATTTTTTAATCTCAATCTTCCTTCTGTTGCCCTGGCCAGCTCAATTTTGATTCCATTTTTAAGTGTGGGTGTTTTGTCTTGGAAAGCAGCCCTGAATGTAAGTTGTATTGGAGGGACCCAACCCCCCTACCCATGTCAGCACTGTTCTCAAACCGGTTGTAGTTCTAGCCAGCACTTGCCGGTTCCTTGTGAGCACTCTTGTTCTCAAAACATCACATGTCCCCTCTGTCTTTCTCTTTTTTCCCACGCCTGCTGACACAACTCAGGCCTTCGGGTGGCTGGTGATTTGTCTTCATTCCTATCTTGGGGTCAAGGGGTGTCTTGTTTCTTAATTTTATTACATGCTCCTCATGGGAGTTTGGTTATGCAACTGACTTACTGTTTCTGCGTGCAGATTTGGAAAAGTCTCAAATCCTCTCTCATCCACTACAGCTTCTATTTTTTTTTTTTCCAGAATCCTCCAACTCCTTTCAGGAGTTAGGCTGTTTACCACGGCTCTTTGTCTTTGCAACTGGGCATCGGTTGACGGAGAGGAAATGGGAGCTAGCAATGTACTGTTTATGTACGCTAGGGTGTGTTTATTTAGGGTAATGGCTGCTGCTGCAAGCGTGGCCGTATACCTATGAGGGTGCACCTTAAAAGGCCAGTGTTGTGACCAGAAATGCTTTTCTCATGGGAAGTTTTTCATTCGGGTTTGTGGTATGGGCACTGTTGGTAGAATGTCTTTGCTTTCAGGTGTATTTTTGTCTCTCAGAGTGACTACAAGATTGCTAATTACCCCAGGACAGGTTAGTCTGTCTGCAACCTTTTTTTTTTTTTTTTATTTCCTTACTGGAATCCACAGCTATTTTCATCTAGGAAAAGAAAATGGGTTTTTAGTTGCCTGTAGAGGGTTTGTAGTATACTCTTCGTTTCACTGTTCAGTAGAAGCCAGGTATGTCCAATATCATTTCTACATCAGGGTTCTTGAAGAATTCAATTTTGTCACCTATAAGCAATTTGGTAATTAGGATACATTGATTATAAGGTCTGATACAGCCAAACATGTGGGGCAATAGTATGGAATCCTTTTAAAATGAAAATCATTTCTATTAATGTTAATGGATGGAAAATTGTCCTATCCTACCTTTTACATTTGTCATGCCCATAGGAAAACAGAATTGTGCATAATAAAACTTATTACTTGATTTCATTTTAATGTGTATGCTATTCTATACTTTCCATTTAACAGTGAGATCTTCAAGTTTGGAAACAGCTCTGGTCAGACACACAAGCTAATATATAAATATTTCACCCATGCAAGGCACACATGAATTTGTCATGTGGAAGATTAGAAATTAACTTCAAAGTCCAGAGGTACCAGTGTAAAAGGGACCGAGTGGAATATCACAGGGCTTAGTGGAGGCTGGAGTCATCTACAGAGGACTGAATTTGAAGTGCTCCTTAAGCACTGTGTAGACATCTACAAACCCATGTGTATACAACATGATGTGCACATCTGTAATTCTGTGACATTTGGCTCAGTGCAAAGGATGCCTATGCAAAATTCTATTGATTCATAATATTACTATATCCCAAAGGTATTTGTAAACTCCCAAGTGAATTACCTTAAGATAAATATGAACTTCCCATTTACATTCAGGAAAACTCAAGAAATGTTTACAAGAATGAACAGTCAAGCCCTTTATATAAAAAATATATACTTTATTTTCAACTAGAAAGGTGCAAACATGTAACTTTTGGTCACACTCTCAACAAATAAACTGCCCAAAAAACAGTCATAGTCAAAGATGAAGCCAACACTTCCACATGGAAATCTGACCAGCTACCCTGAGCCAGCCACTTCTTAATAAAGGCCATTAGTTCACTGACAGTGAGGTTACCACATTCGCTACCAGAAATCTGACTTGCAAGACTTTGCTTCACCATCAGAATGCCTTCTGCTCTGATAGACAATCACTCAGGCTACGATTTCCACTTCAGTATCTCCTTTGTTTTGAATCACAGACAAGCGTTTTATGTCTTACCTATGGTGCTCAGAATTTGAGGCTATCAGTTTAAAATACCAAAAGCATTTAAAACAAAAACAATGGGCACAAAACAACTTTAAATTAACTTAGATAACTGTACAAATATATATATATATATATATCCACAATATTTACAATATCAATAAAAAAAATCTGGCTTGTTACAGGCAAATTCACTTGCCACAAGCTGTCCAGTCTAATAGACAGGATTCCGACTCCTGACCACTGTCATTTGAATCAGAATGTCAGAGCTGAACCTGCTGTCCTCAGTTAGAGAACAGTTGGACTCAGCCTCATCTAGGAGGATACACAGCCCAGCTGTTGCTGGAGCAGGTCCGTCTGCAAGCATGCTATAATTTTCCTCCCCCAATTATACTCCAAACAGCAGGCACATTGCTGCTTTTAAGATGACCTCGGATGGTACCATCCTTTCTCCTGGTATCTCCTTTGCTCTCGGAGACACACCTCAGTATACATTCTGGTGCTGTGCGCTAACGATAGTTCAACTGTCAAGTCTAAACTGTCTTCAAACCAGTGTCTGGGATTGGCAGACTGTTTATATGACAATGGCATGACGTTCTCACTTAGGTGGGAAGTTTTCTCCCCCAGCAGTTAGAAACACAGATTTAAATTAACGTGCTACCATCACGGTTTTTTTTTTTTTTTTTTTACAGGAAAATGAGATGTAACTCAGTTCAAGTTATAGCCTAACAAGTTCGTGTCCCTTACTCCCTGGCTTTAGGCCATGTCTCCATACATCTTCCTGTAGTACAGGGACTCAAAGATGTCATTGTCCCCAGGACAGTTGTAATGACAGGCACAGGTCTTGATGAACATCATGTTCTTTTTCATGATCTCGCCGTCGGGACATTTGAACTCCACTGGTAGGGTGGTGGTTCTGTGTGGCGTGCAGCATCGGCCATCGGTGCACACCCCACAGAATTTAGCCCGGTAGGTCTTCACGCTGCTGCAGCCAGACAGCTCAAACTTGACGGGCTTGGAGATTTTCGGGGTACGGATGCACTTTTTGCCCTTCTAAGGAAGACAAGCAGAGAAACAGCAATTACTACAAGGGGAGTGGACTTCCTCAACCCACTGTAGTCAGTCTAGCCCTCTGTCATCTGACTTGTGTTTATATTCTGAGTGGAGAGACTGGGAGTTCCATTTGCCAGTTTTCCAAAAAAAGCCATAACCTCTTTTGGAGTGTCTTAAATTAACTAACACTGTGTGGAGAATTTTGTAGTGGAAAACTGGTGGCTGCTATTACACAATCTCTCATTCCAGTTAGACAGCTCCACGGTTAGATATTTTTGGAGATAACAGGCCTATAATAACAAGGGAGTCGAGACGCCTAACTTTGCTTCTCTTCACTATCATTCTATGAAAATGAGTGGCTGGGGCAGGATATGTACCTTAATATTCTCTTCCAGGTCAGCCTCACAAGGCCTGACCATGCAGAGGCGACTCTGCTTCTCCAGTCTGCAGAAGGCGTTGTCATTGGTAACCCTGGTGGAGATGCCCATCCCACAGGTCTTGGAACAGGCACTCCACTCCGTGGTCTGGACCAGGCAATTGGCTCTCATCATAGTTGGGTCTGGGCCAAATGTGTCTTCCAGTCGGTAGGCTGTTGAGAGCAGAACACACGAACACAAGGTAAAACACCCAGATAGGACAGTTTTCCCCTTTGCTTGGTGTACTTGGGCCTTGGCCCTGAGTTGGGGGAGAATGAATCGCTGTAACTTAGAGGAAGAGAAACTCACCAGCCAGGGCAGGGCCAACCACGGTGCGATCCTTGGGCTCATCACACACCCACTCCTCACAGCATTTCCCGGGCAGCTTAACCCTTCTCGGGAAGGGGCAGTCAGGGCTGGGCAGGCGGACGTCCATGCTGCACAAGGGCACACAGCCCACAGCCCCGTCCAGGCAAGTGCATTGGTATTTGCAGCTGCTTTGGAAGGATTCACCGCTGCGATACACCGACCCACCGAAGACACAGGGTGCACCATCTTTAGCTGCAGGAGAGCGAGAGAAAGATGTAAATGTCAGACAGAGGGTCCCAGAGATCAGAACAGCTGTAACACTATGTATGTCAAGGTAGTGAGCTAGGGTCAGGATTGCAGGGTGGGGAGCGGCTGGAAGCAGCTGCAGACAAGGACTTAGTTGAGCAATTCCCTTTTCTAGAGGGAATCATGCTGGGCTGGAGAGAGTGGTGGTCCAACACCAAGAGGGGGCTCCGTCTGGCCAGGGGGCTGGAGAGTTGGGGACTGCGAGTCTTACCGGTGCACACTCCGATCTTGCGGTTGGCCGGGGAGCCGAAGTCGCAGAAGAGGCCCTTGTGTGGGTCGCAGGGGTCACGCTCCGTGCACAGTTCTCCCAGCTGCTTGGCGCAGACGCGGCAGCAACCGCATCCGTCCAGCACCAGGCTCACACCGGCCGGGCAGCGAGGCGCCGGCTCGGTGCATTGACACTGCGCGCCGCAGTCCTGGCCGGCGGCGGGCTGCGGAGAGGAAGAGGAGGGCGGTCAGTCTGTGGCGATCGCAGCTGCCTCTGCCCTCCCTCCGTCCCTTCCGTCATTCCAGAAGCTTACCCGGCTGCAGAGGGCTAGGAGGAGCACCAGAGCGAGGCTGATGGGACCCGCGACGGAGGCGATCATGGTCGGGGCAGCGGCGGGAGGACGCACGGCAGGGCGAAGAGGCGATGGACAAGGGGCGCGGCCGGAGCCTGGACACGGACTCTGGGCGGAGGTTGGTGTCTGGACGCTCCAGGCGGTGGCGTCTGGGGCTGTCGGCTGGGGCGGCTGCCGTCTGGAGGAGGTCGGTCTCCTGGGGTCGGAGCTGGAGTGGCTCTGTCTGCCTCTTCTTGGAGGGAAGAGTTGTGTGAGGCTGGGCGGGCGGCGCTGGCTTTTATACTCTCCCGGCGGCCGGCTCGCCAAAGAACTGAATGGAGTCCTACACAAACAGGGACATTCCTCGCATTCCTCCCCACCTTCCTGCCTCATCAACTCACACCGGATTGATCCTGACCCCTTGACACTCCGCATTCCTCCGTCTGAAAAAGCTGGCACACTTCAGCTTGCCAGGAAAAAAAAAAAAAAAAAAAAAAAAAAAGAGCGCTGTGTTACCAGCACAACACCAAATAGATTTTCCCCCCCTCCGTATCCTCTTCGCAACCCTCCTGATAATATCATTTAGAAATACATAGACAATGATTATTTCTCACATCTTTTCTTTTTTTAAAAAACCGCTTTGCCTGTTCTAGCCACTGACATGAAAAACTTCTCAGAACTCAGGTAACTGAAGAGGCAAACAGCATGGGCCCCTAAAAAAACCCTAAAAATATTTCCTTTTCATTATTTTTACATTTTTTTTTCCTTTAAAGGGCCTCTAGTCTTTTGGAGTTCTACTGAGAGCAGAGGGGTGCTTATAGCCATTTGAAAACCCCTTCCCCAACCCGGATTCCAAGACACCTATGTGCAAAACTCTAAATTCTATATCTGAAATACAGGCATTTGGTCACTCAAGATAACGGTTTTGGTGGCTGACAACGGGGAGGAGAGAGAGAGAGAGAGAGAGAGAGAGAGAGAGAGAGAGAGAGAGAGAACAAAGTCAGGGCTTTGAATAAGGATGCAGGTTCCTGGGGGAAACTTTTCAGCCCTCTTTATAGCTGTAGGGACTTGATTTTGGAGGTTCGGGGAGGGAAGGGAAATGACTGGGCATCGAGTTTGTAGAAAAATAGGTCTATGATTTCAGAGCAAGTGGCTATGTGTTGGGTAAGTAGGTACCAGAATGGGACACAGGCTGGGAGGAGAAAGAAGCAGGAGGAGACTGGAGGTTCAGCTGGGACATTTTAAACACTGCTGTACTGAGGTCTAGATTTGGATTTTACTTATACTCAACCCCGTAACGTAATGATGTTGACGGGACTTGGTTTGTTTTGAAGTAAAACATTTGTTGGCCTAACAGCAGAACTACAGCAGATTGAGTTATATCTAGTTGTAACCTGTCTATAAGCTAAGTGTCAAGTCACTATATTTTTGGTGACTCCTTCAAGTGTCTATGAACAGTGATAGGTATCGTTACTACTGAAGTAGGCTTACAGCTCAGTGGAGGGAGGTGGTCAAGGAAAGAATAGGAACATTCCCTGTTTGTGTGTTGATGTTAAATCTAAACAATGTACCCAAGCTTGTCTCCATTTCTTAACATTGCTACATAGCTTCAGTAAGGACCCATTTTCTAAACTGTGCAGAGAGTAGAGAGGTTCTGGGGCCAGGCTGCTCTTTTCCCTAATGCCACATCATTTACCACCGGTGATACCCAAGAACAGCATCTTCTTATTGTCGATGCTTCTGAATATAAGTTTAAGGTAGGGATATCTTCAAGGACTAACTTCAGAAGCAACACTGTTATAGATTTATAACATGAAAATAGCCAATTTAAATTGGCCAGTTTTTTTTTTTTATTTTTAAATTAGTCCATGGAAAAATAGGCCAGGGATGGGGGTGGAGGGGGGGAGGGGATAACCCCTTCAACCTTGGCAATGACCACATCATCTGCACACAATTACCCCGTTAAGCCAGCCACATGCTGTAGAGTACAGTTGCATGTCAACAGTGAACAGTGTGAGTGGCCTGAAGTGTGAGTGGCCTCTGAAGGGCAGGAAGGATTTTCATCATTGTTATTTAATGTTCTTTCCAAACATTCCTCAAAGAGAAGAGGCCTGAGAGTTCCTATTTAAAGGAAGAACATTCCAAGTGATGTGAATAGCCACATGTGTATTAAAGGCAACTTGGCCCCTCACTTTTGCTTTCCTCCTTGATGATTTTTAAAAAGCCCCAAATATGTGGGAAGCCACAGTGAAATCTTTCAAGTCCTAACCTCTCAATCCATTATATCTACCACCAATGGTCAGAATTGTGGGGTGGATGAGGAAGGGGAAGGATTGAAGGGTAAGCATCATCTATGGTGGGATGTGGGTTCTGAGGTGAGCTCTCTAGCTTGCAATGTGATGGGGGGGG
>CABHPR010113277.1:0-10170 GCA_902168415.1 Peromyscus melanophrys | reverse complement strand
TGTGTGTGTGTGTGTGTGTGTGTGTGTGTGTGTGTGTGTGTGTGTGTGTCTTTTTTGCCTGCACTGAAGTCTATGTACCATGTACATGCCTGATGTCTGAGGAGGCCAGAAGAGGGCATCAGATCCCCTGGGATTGACATTTCAGACCACTGTGAGCCACCACTGGGTACTAGGAACTGAACCCCAGTTGTCTAAAAAGCAGCCAGTAGCTGAGCCAACTCTCCAGCCTCAGACAGATCTAGGCATCCTCTGGCAACATTGTTTTAACCAAGTACATTATAGTTTAGTGGTAAGGTAAGGCAAGTAAAAACATCAAGTTGGAGCCTTTCCCAGTTAAGGACTACATTGGACTTGTGGTTAGAGGCATGGGATAATAGCGGCTTACTCAAGACAGTTTCTGCTGTTGCTGTTTTTCTCTCTCACAGAAAGAAGGCAAGCAAAAGTTCATATGGTGATTCTATTATCATTGGGAACTAAGATCTCACTTATTTTTCCACCATACTCTACTTCCATCTACTTTTCTGCTCCACCATAGTCATTTCCTGCTCCTGGGGCCTGGGATAGCTACTGAGAGCTAGAGATCTTGATTGCTGGCATGCTATCATTTGGATCCTCAATATCCCCGAGGCCTACGTGTTGAAGCCTTGGTCTTCAGCCTGTGGCACTTTGGGGAAGTAGGGGAACCAATATGAGGTGAGCCCTAGTAAACAGAAGTTAGGTCACTAGAAGCCTGGTACCTTCTCTACTCTCTCTTGGCTTCCAGCGACCATTAAGAGAAAGGCTTCTTGTGCCAAGAACTACTGGCCATGACAGTATCACTTTGCCACAGGTTCACAGGCAATGGGACTAAGCCAGTGCAGACCCACACCTATGAACCCAAGAGTCAAATAACCCTCTCCTCCTTTAGGTGGACTTTCTCAGGCATTTTGTCACAGTGAGAGAAAGCTTACTAACATGTAGAAGCAGGGGGAAAGAGGGGAAAAAAGGCCATTTTCAGCAACTGAGTTAAGGCCTTTAAGATTGTTTTTTAAACATGCAGGTGTGTTTTGCCTGCACGTGTGTCTGTGTACCACATACATGCAGTGCTCTTGGAGGCCCAAAGAGGACATCAGATCTCCTAGACCTGGAGTAAGAGACAGTTGTTAGACTCCACGTGGATGCTGGGGATCAAACTCAGATCCTATGGAGGGGAAGTCACTGCCTGGAACTGCTGAGCCATCTTCTCTCCAGCCTCTGAGTTAACCCCTTAAAGAACAAAACTCTCAGAAACCCCACTCAACACTCACTTGCACCTCATGAGCAGGCTAGAAGCAGTTTCATAGGTAACTACGGCTGCCATACTCAGCAACAACAGGCGTTCCGGTCACCAGGATGGCGTAATGAATGAGCACTGGGTAGACAAGTGTCTGTACCTCAGTCCTATTCTGTCACTATCTGTGTGACCTTCAGTGGATTTTCTACCCTTTGCAGGTTTTCCACCCTTTGTCCATAAAATGAAGGAAAGAGTCATATCTACCTCATAGGACTCTTGCCAGGGCTGAATGAGAAAAATATGTGTAAAACAACTAGACTACTGCCTGGTACCTAGTGCACAATAAAACAGTAACTCATTCTCTGATTCATCGCAGCCCAGTGTTTTTCCAGATCCTCTCCTGCTCTCTGACTTCCTCTCCATTTCCGAAATTGGAAAGGAATGTATATTAGTCATCATACCTGTTGCTAGAGCCCTCTAGTGTGAATGAATGTTAGTTGTAGGGACACCTTAATCACGTGTGTACTTCACGTCTTTCTCTTTTCAATTGTGAAATGAAATCATACCAAGACTTAGGGTGGCGAAACTGAGATTCTCCGGGACCAAAGGAAACCCCATTGTTCTGTAGAGCTGAAGATGCTGAGGGAGTGGAAAAGCATCATCTCAGGGCGGGAATGCTGTTTGGTTGGTAGAGTGCTCACCTAGCAGGCATGAAGCCCCTGAGTCTGATTCTCAGAACTCTGAAAACCAAGAATGGTGGCAGCAGCTCTTAATCCCAGCACTCAAGAGATGTTGGCAGAAAGATCACAAGTTCAAGGTCATTCTTGGCTACATCACAAGGTTGAGCCCAGCCTGAAATACATGACACTTAAAAAAAAAATTCACAATAGGCCTTTCATACAGAATAATTATTATTTAATGTATGTCAGAGCATCTTACTCTGTTGGAGTGGCTTGCACGGTGACTTCCTTCCCTTCATACACTACAGAAGTTTAGTTTCAGGGAGCAAAGCTGAAGTATAGAAACCAACAATTACTGTCAACGCCAGCCACCAAAGTCAGCATCCACAAGAATAAGTAGTAAGACTAGTATACATCCGTGATACCGAAGAAAGATGGTACTTCACCTCTGTGGTCTTCCTAGTGCCCAGTCTAGTCTTTAGAAAAACATCAGGGGGGCCAGGGAGATGGCTTAATGGGTAAGGACCCGAGTTTGATGCCCAGAACCATATAAAATGATGAGAGAGCACACATCTACAATATAATATAATCCTAGCACTCCTCAAGTAAGACAGAAGGCGGAGACAGAATTACCTGGAAGCTTCTGGGCAAGCTACCCTGGTGCACAGCACAGCAGCGGGAACCCAGAGAGCCCCTGCCTCTGCTTCACCGAGGGTGAAGGTGAGAACAGGCCCACTTGCAGCACACCCACAGCCACACTCTCTCACACAGCAAACAAATAAATAAGTGGCTTCTCAAACTTTGAAATAAATCAGACAAATCCCAGTTGAGACACATCAAAGGTATCAAACCCAAGAAAAATCCAGGGAGCTGCCACAGCCACAAAAGGCCTAGAGACATGACCAGTAAATGCAATATGGTAGGTGGGATCCTGCAACACCGTAAGGCCAGCAAGTAAAAAACGAAGGCAATAGGAGCTGTCTGGACCGGTGGCGGCAGAGCACCTGCTCAGCATGTGCAGGGCACCGGGGCTCTGCCCCGGCATTATCCCTCTACCCACAACACAAAATCTTAAAGCAAACCTGAAGACGCAGAAAGATGCTGTCAACCGCTGAAGGCTCCGAAGCGAAATGAGGTGGGATTGGATGCAAAGCTGAAATGTTCACTGAAAAGGGAACGCTCATGCTCTCCCCAGAATGGCATAAGCTGATAAAGTTACAGAAGTACATGGGTCAAAGAGGCAAAGACAAAGAAGAATGGAAGGACACACCCTAGTGAGAAATATGTTGTGCCGGTCAGGTGCGATTACAGGGCTGGCACACATGCAACGCCAGCCCTTTAGAGACTGATGCAGGAGAATCACAAGTCTGAGGCCAGTGTGGACTGCAAAGCATGACCCCATGCTCTTTGCACTATCCCTGAAGGTGAGGAGACTATTTTCTCTGTAATGCTACATTATGATACCCCTAGGACACTGCCAGACATGTAAATATTTATAAGGTTGTTAGTGTTTACTTTATGTCGGCCTTTTACTATTTTTGTTTAAGTATCTGGAAAAGACTTGCTGCTCTTGCAAAGGACCCAGGTTCAGTTCCCCACAGCCACATGGTAGCTTATAATAGTCTGTAACTCCAGGGCCAGGAGACCCAATACCCACTTCTGGCCTCTGCAGGCACCCAGGGGCGTGCACGGTGCACATATCCAAAGGCAAATAATTATATAGACATAATTAAAAATATAGATTAAAGGGAGGAGTGAGTTTTCGTGTATATTGTGAAATGTGGAAAAAAAATTGTCAGTTCCTTTAGCTTAGAAATAAATTTGAAAAAAGAAGAGGAAGAATTGAAAGAAAGCAAATGAGAATGTGTGTGTATACGTGTGTGTATGTGTGTGTGTATGTGTGTGTGTGTATATGTGTGCATGTGTGTATGTGTATGTGTGTGCGTGTGTATGTGTGTGTATGTGTGCGTGTGTGTGTGTGCATGTGTGTATGTGTGTGTATGTGTGCGTGTATGTGTGTGTGTGCTGTGCATGTGTGTGTGTGTGTGTGTGTGTGTGTGTGTGTGTATGTGTGTGTGTGTAGCGCAGGCACTTCCCTAGGGCACTCGCTTCCTTAGGGTGCTTCTCCGGCATACTCAAGGCCCTGGGTTTGACCTCCAGGACTGAGGAGAGAAGGAGGAAGGAAACTGTCAACTTCTGACTTGTTGAAATTAAGTCACAGGAACAAACTTTTCATTTGTGACAATAATGAAACCTAAACATTACTATTGGGCCATGTTAAAATAATCCGTATGGGGGCAAGAGAGTTGGCTCTGCAGTCAAGAGCACTTGTAGCTCTTGCAGAGGATCCGGTTTTATTCCCAGCCTCCACATGATGGCTTACAACCATCTAGAACTCCAGACCTTCTTCGGACCTCTGTGGGCACAAGGCACATGGTAGATAGACCTACGTGCAGGCAAAGCACCCATGCACACACATAGTCATCATCATCATCATCATCATCATCATCATCATCATCACCACCATCTTCTTCTTCATCATCATCTGATGGCTTACAAAATGCCAAGATGAAGAACCAGTCTCAGGCTTTGGGAGTCTGGTAGGACTAAGGTATTTCCAAGAGAAGCCTGCATTTCACAGTGACCATATCTGACTGTTAAGTGTGACACTGCATCTGCCTAACGCTTCTTCTGCTGATAAAAAACCCACAACTAGCCGGGCAGCAGTGGCACACGCCTTTAATCCCAGCACTCGGGAGGCAGAGGCAGGCAGATCTCTGAGAGTTCAAGGTCAGCCTGGGCTACAGAGTGAGTTCCAGGACAGACAAGAGCTGTTACATAGGAAAACCCTGTCCTGAAAAACCAACCAACCAAACAAACAAACAAAACAAATAAAAAACCCCACAACTAATCCCCAAATGGAACAGAAATTTGGATTGAATTAAGTATCAGGTACTTTAGCAATAGTGAAAGGCAGACATAAAGTAAACACTAATAACTATAACTGTTTACAACATGTCTGGCTGTGTTCTAGGAGGATAACCATAAAACACTACAGAGAAAATACTCTCATGATTTTATTGTAGGGGTAGCATTTATTAACCAGGAAGAGGAAGTGAAAAAATTATAAAGGAAAAAAAATCACATAGTTGTTTACATTGAAATGAGAAAGGTTGACATCAAAGAGACCACAAAGAAAATAATAAATAAATAGATAAGCGTCAGAGTAGAAAATATTTGTAGTACATATAACAGCTCACAAAATTTTAGATACCTTAGTTTAAAAATAAAGAAAGAGAAAAAAAAAAACCTCCAAAAACCAATAAAAGAATGGACAAAAACCATAATGTATTTACTACATTAAATACACAGCTTCTAAAGTGTGAACTGTCACCTTGCATATGCGGTCACATAACTGAATGTGTTTTTGCAAAAAAAAAAAAAAAAAAAAACAAAAACCCATTAGGAATAGTAAAATGTTTCTGAGTGTGCAAGGACCAAAAATAAATTCAAAATCAAATGTGCAGCAGATTCAACAGTTTCTGACAGTTCTTGCCTGTGTTACAGCCCTGGGCTTCATTGCAGTCCTGGTTCTGAGCACATAACACACACAGTCTACACCACACTCACCACACCAACCAGAGCCTGCACTACACATCACCACACCAATCACCACCAACAAACACTTCCTGAAACACCTTGGCTCAGACTTGAGACTACTTTATGTTATAAATTACAGTTTTTTTTTTTTTTTTACTGTATATAAGAAGTTTCTGCTTTATAGACATAACATGAATTAATTATGGAAAATAAAGACAATATCTTCTTAGAACCATTCTTCGGCATGTATCAAATCACTATATATTTGATTTGCATTGTGTTGGAATGTTTGATTTTTAAAGTTGCTATTTGAGATACTGGCTTGTTTCATTTAAAAAAAAATCATTCAATGGAGCCGGATGGTGGAGGTGCAGCCTCTAATCCCAGTACTTAGGAGGCAGAAGCAGGTGGATCTCTGAGTTCAAGGCCAGCCTGGTCTACAGAGTGAGTTCCAGAACAGCCAAGGCTACACAGAGAAACACTGTCTTGAAAAACAAAAACAGAAACAAAAAACAAAACAAAACAAAACCCTCAACCAACCAACTAAACAATCAAAATCATTAAATGAATTTCGTCTTGGGATTGGAACAGAATTTCCAACAATCTGTGAAACAGCACTCAACATGACCTCAGGCATCCTGGACCGTGTGCTTCTATGAGCAGCATCCTTAGCACTGACAACTATAAAATCAAAATACCCACCCACTCGGAAAAACACTGGAGACGTTCTGACATCCAGCAGACTAACATTTCAGCCAAGATTTCAAACATAAAAAACCAGATCCATCTGATTAGCATGCAAATCCGCTTTTCTCTTTAATAAGTGGGAAAATCACATGTATATCAAAGAATTGTTTCAGCATAAAATTCTTTGTGATTTCTTATCAGTATTTTTATAGGCTTATACATCCAGGGATATATAAAATTTTCTGGTCCAAAAAGGGTGTTAAGTGAAAAAATATTTAAGAAGACCCATTCTACACAACGACGATAAAAACCTACAGCAACCTGTGACATTATCAATCTTACAAACAATGTTGACTGAAAAAAAGACCACAATGCTCACTCTGATGTAAGCATGAGCCAGCTTCATCCTTCCTTTTCCTCCCTCTTCCTCCAAGGTCAGAAGAAGCTGTCCAACCTTAGCTTTGCTGAGGTCGAAGCTACATCCTGATGCACCTAATACTTGGGAGTTTCCCGAGAACTTTCCATATTAAAAGCTAAGGCAGTCTCAGGAAACCTGGAAAGAGCTGGGCACCCCAGCTTTCACTTCGCCTTGCCCTCCACGTGGTCCACGTCACCGGCACTAACCAGTGCGACATGGCAACACCAACACACCAGACTTAGCTGTGCCGATAGATGAAGAATTGCTGACCAATGGCAAGAGAGAAAAAGTCAAGAACAGAGAATGCCGTTGACTATGTAGGCTGGCCTACATTAATCAACCACGGACTCCTTTAAGCTGCCAAGAATCCCAGAATAAAAAATAAGCTTATGTGCTAGTCTGTGGATCTCTTTGTGTTAATCTCATTGTTTTTCAATTGCTCTGTTCAAAAGAACCCTTCTGAAGGAACCAGAAGCATAAAAATCTCTGGGAGTACATTGAGAACGGGCTCCGATCCGGGCCTGTGAGATGGTCCAGTGAATAAAAGTGATAGCTGACCTGGGTTTGCTCCCTGAGACCCACATGGTAGAAGGAGGGAATGGCTCCAGCAAGTTATCCCCCAACCAGTGGAGATCAGGGACCTGAGAAGACAGTTAGCAGTCTGACTGAATAAGCCCTAGAAGGCAGTTTTGATACACAAAGGGAAAGTTTGAGAATCACTAGACTCACACACCCACAATCGTCTTCCCTGCTTGAGACTGACATTTAATGGGTCAGTAAGATGCTCCAGGAATTAAAATGTGCCTGGCTTTTATACCAAAACTGTCACGTGAGGCAATTAAGGATTTCGTATCACATCACCAACAGTGAAGATCTCACATGGCATCAGGCTGAGAACAGTGCAGTGTCCATGAGCGTTGGCGCATGGTAATCAATCCTCTCTGCTCCCCTGTCCACTCATAAATTAATGCCCGCGAGGTAGCTTCTCCATGTCTGCAAAATTTCAGTTGGCTTTTTCTTCTTCCTGCTTCCCTTCATTCTGCTGTTTTCTCTCTCTTTTAATCCCCCTCTCTCTCACCCCTCATATGTTATAACATTTTCTGTGTGGTTCTCTTAATCACCAAGAGAAGACTGGACTGGAATCACAAAGAAGTAATGGGTGTGGGGGTAACAGAATAGTAGCAATAGTAGTAGTAATAATAGTAATAAAATAATAATAATAATCAAAACAGGAGGAAATAGTCCATTTGGTGCCCTAGGTAGTATCTTGGAACTTTAAACAATAAATTAAAAAAAAAATAGGGTTGATAAGAGCCATGTTAGCATAGGTAAGGCCCTGGGTTTAGTCTCTAGCATGTTCCCTGCCTCCACAAACAACCAACAAAAAACCTGAGAAAACTTAGGTATATTTTATGAAGAAGGTAGGAGCCAAATCAGTTAACTTCCTATGTGTAAGAGGAAATAGTGATGCCTAAAATCACTTTTTTTCCCTAAGGATACCCTACACCTGTCATCAAAGAAACACAAAATAAAATAAAATTTTAAAAAGCATGATCTGACATCATACACCTATAATTCCAGCACTTAGAAGACTGAGGCAGATGGATCGTCAATTTGAGGTCAGACTGGGCATGACCTTGGAAAAACTACATTCAGGCTACCTAAGTCAGGTTATAAACTTAATATTGTATAGGATGTGTGTGGTAAAATTTTAGAGACAAAGTAGGAAACAGTTTTTTTAAAAAGTTTTTTATTATTTCTTTTATTATTATTATTTTAATATCAAGTAGTAGAGCACTTGCCCTGCACATACAATGGCCTGGATTCGGTCCCTAGAAATACACATACACACACAGAGACACACACGGGAAAAGGTTTTAATGGTTAACTATACAGAGAGAATGTCTGGGAGGGATAGAAGCATGATTCTAAGGAATTGATATTCTTTTTCTTACTCTGGCATAAGTTAGGATAGTCTTCACTTTATAATGTGTTGTAAGTATATTGCAAAAATAGATACGTTTATATAACCACAGATAAATTACCAGGGCGAGAAAGCTCGCTGGCTGTTTCAAGTCTCCAAGCCCCGGGGTTATGGCATGCATCAGGTTAGATGAGATTAAAGAGAAGGAGAAATCTTTAGAAAGGAAACCTCGGACGTGAGGGAGGAAGGAAGGAACCCTGAGAACAGGCAGAATGAACTACGATAAGGAAGAAAGAGGGGGCCTTAGGCTGCGTCAGTTCACTCTCACTTGGAAGGAGGCACCAGTCAAGCACCAGAGTTAATGCCCAAGCTTGGTAAGGAATGCAAAGTGTTTGAAAACACGGCGATAAATTTGGCGGGAGAAGCACCACCTATAAAGCATGTCAACTATTAAATAATTTATCCCCAAGACAATAAAACCTAGAATTGTAAGTTTGACCCTCTTGACCCACTTACGGAATTGCTGTCCCCTCACCCCTCCGTGAAGAAAGGCCGTATTAAAGATAAGAAAGCTGAAAACACCTGTTTCTAAATGCAGAAACCACACACCACCATGTCTTGGCAAACTATTATCACAGAACCTAACTAGGCCCTGGCAGCCTTCAGACAGTATGGAACTAGTGAAAAGCTACAAAAATGCCTTGGGAAAAAAAGCACACTGAGGAAATATTGAACACAGAGCTGGGTCATATCTAGTTTACATTCCAACACGGTCTCCACAGTGCAGTCCTTTGTAAAGTGAAGCTTTGCTCACAGGTACCAGGAATCCAGAAGAGCCCACACTTTTTAAATCCATAAAGCAATGGAGGTACATCTTTGCGAACTTTCTCCATGGTATTCTCGAATCATTTACTCAACAATTTCGTGTTATTTCACTTAGGGATACACTGAACAAAAATACCAGTGATTACCAGTTGGTGTTCATGGTGACAGTGTCTTTACTCTGAAGAAAAGGCGCAGTAACGGGAGTAGGAAGTTATTTTTAAGGTTCCAGGACTTCTACTGAGGGTACCCTGCTCTGACGAACTTTCTTTCTCCCCTGGTACCCCATTTTCTGCCTTCCATTTGCACAGACCCAACTTTCTCCTGGTGGTCACAGGGAAAAGCTCCCCCATGTTTACTTTCTAAGGAGACTCCCACCTGGTGAATGGAATCCACTTGGATCTTCCCAAATCCTTCACCTCTCTGCATCTCCCTCTAGGCTAATTCTTTCCTCCAGTTGCTGATAACTGTGGTTAACCAGCTGGAACCAAAGGCCCAATAATATCCTGCCCATTAGGTTAGATTGAAAAAAACAAAAACAAAAAACACCCCGGAAAAAGGGGAGGAGTGTGGATCTACATTTAATCTTAAACATTATCCGCCAAGCTACTTGATCCGTGCAGCTTTTGTGTGCCCCAAAACAAGATCATAAAGGTAACTATGGGCCCCAAATGATCCCCAGTCCAACTACACTGGGCACTACCACGGGGAGGGTAGTTTCTACGAATTACTCTCAAGCAGAAAATTGGTGCGTGGGGGAGGGAAGGAAGGCACCAGAGGTCCGAAG
>CABHPR010113276.1:4255-30752 GCA_902168415.1 Peromyscus melanophrys | reverse complement strand
CTGCGTGAGTGACAGGCCTGATCCCAGAGCTGCATGAGTGACAGGCCTGATCCCAGAGCTGCATGAGTGACAGGTCTGATCCCAGAGCTGCATGAGTGACAGGCCTGATCCCGGAGCTGCATGAGTGACAGGCCTGATCCCGGAGCTGTATAAGTGACAGGACTGATCCCAGAGCTGCATGAGTGACAGGACTGATCCCAGAGCTGTATGAGTGACAGGACTGATCCCAGAGCTGCATGAGTGACAGGTCTGATCCCAGAGCTGCATGAGTGACAGGTCTGATCCCGGAGCTGTATGAGTGACAGGCCTGATCCCAGAGCTGTATGAGTGACAGGACTGATCCCGGAGCTGTATGAGTGACAGGTCTGATCCCGGAGCTGTATGAGTGACAGGACTGATCCCAGAGCTGCATGAGTGACAGGACTGATCCCGGAGCTGCATGAGTGACAGGCGGACATTCTTCTACCAAGCTATGTTCTTCAGACCCTCTTTGGCAAACCTTTTGCTTAAGACAGGGTCTCACTAGGCTGGCCTTGAGCTTGCCGTCCTCCAGCCTCAGCTTTCTGAGCAGTTGAGCTTACAGGCTTGTGCCCCCCAGACCTGGCTTCTTAGCATGTATTGGTTGTAGGTGTTAATGGGGGTCAGTGTGCTACTTCAGCTCCCGTACAGAGTGAGCATCGATTCTTTTCCCACCCTTTCCCCTTCCCAGCTGTTAGAGCATGGCCTTGACCCTAAGACAGTGTTCACTCTAAACAGCCAGGTTCCACAGCCTGAGGAAATGAGGCTTCAACTCCTGCAGATCTCTCACACATTAACGTAGAATTAAGAAGACACACTGTAGTTGGAAGGTTTCTCAGGTCCTAAGTTCTTCCAGTCCTGAGGCCCCACAGCCGCTTATAGAGTATCACTCAGATGATGGGAAATGTCTTTCTGTATGCGGCGAATGTGTTGCTCTGATTTGTTGATAAGTAAAACACTGAATGGCCAGTAGCCAGGTGGAAAGTATAGGCGGGATAAACAGACAAGGAGAATTATGGGAAGTGGAAGGCTGAGTCAAGAGATGCCAGTTCACCGTCTAGGAAGCAGCATGTAATGGCACACAGATAAAGCCACAGAAAATGTGGCAACATATTGATTAACAGAAATGGGCTGAGTTTAAGTGTAAGAGATAGTCAGTGGTAGGCTGAGCTAACGGCTGAGCAGTTTTAATTAATATAAGCTTCTGAGTGATTATTTTAAAAGTGGCTGTGGGGTCTGTGGGGCTGGGCAGGACTGGAGAAAACTTCAGCTACACTCAGAGGCCTAATATTATTTACAAACTGTGTGGGCTATGGCAGGTCTCTTGCTAGCTAGCTCTTATATCTTAGATTAACCCATTTCTGTTAATCTATGTTTTGCTACTTGCTCTGTGGCTTACCGGCCTGCTAGCGAGTTGTTCCTTGGGCAGCAGACTAACGTCTTTCTCCAGACTCTGCCTTTCTCTTTCCTGTCTCTCTCCTTGAATTTCCTGCCTGCCTCTAAGCTGCCTTGCCATAGGCCAAAGTAGCTTATTTGTTAACCAATGGGAACAATGTATATTTACAGCTTACAGAAAGACATCCCCCAGCAGACACAATGTGTCTCCATAGTTAATTTCTGACCTTACCCAATACCTGGCTCCTCCATGCTCCTTGTCATGTAGGTTATACCAGACTAGATTACGGGGTGAAGAACTTCCCACCACCCGAGAAGACATAAAAGTCAAATGTTTTTCTTTGTTTTGCAGACTTCTCTTTCCTCTCAGCCTCCCCACTTCCTTCATCCTATGACAGCTATCTTGTTTGACTTTGAATTATTCCCTTTAAAATATTTTTATTCATCCTTTGAAAACTTAATGCGTTTATCCAATGTATATTGATCATACACACCCTTCCCTACTCTGTTTCCTACACATCTTCCTGTCTTCCTTTTTCTCCTTGATTATTAACAACCCTCTAAGTCCAGCTTGTTTGTGGGTGTGAAGTTATTCTCGGGTGTGGGGTGTGGGGGGCGGGGTGGACAACCAAGTGGCCATACCCCCGAAAGAGAGCGACTCATCCTAGCTATTTCTGTTTATGAACCCCCTTCCTCTCTGGGTTTCAAAGGGAAGCTTCTTTCTCTTTAAGACCCCACCATGTTATCTCTGGTCTGCTGTATGGCTCCTTCTAATATTCTCCTACCTCAAGGCCTGATCATGGCTCTCATGGTCACTACTCTCTCCTAGTACAGCCCCTGAAGAGTAATTCCGTTCTTGCTCCTAACTCTTTTATTTCTAACATGGACTTCTAGTAACCACTCACGGTTGTCAGGGAGCCTCTGAGAGGAACCTGCGATTCCTGCTTCAGTGTCTGGCCTGCTTTTTGAACACAGCAGGGGAAATCCTGAAGATAAGCCCTGGAGCTACTGCAGGAGGCTTCCCATTTGGGGTCATAAACTTCAACAGACAGACCCAGACATCCTAGGGACTTTCAGGGTTACCCTGTTCTGTGGAGGCTGCTCTTCTGGGTGTGAGTCCAACCTAGAGTTACTAGGTCTTCACAGACCCTGCTCACCATTCTGGAAGATTCCTAGGACAGGGCCTGCCTCACAGGGCTCAAAGCAGGAGCCTTTGAAGCCACAGATTCATCACCTCTGTTGGGATGTCCTGGAAGAAAGTGGCCTCTTCAGCCTTTCACCCTTTATGTCTTGCCCTGCTCTTGCACTTCTGAGTAGTGACCTTGTACTGTGGGGACCCTAAAGGGTGGGACCCAGTTCTCTCTGGTCCTGTCCTCCAACCACACCTGAATGCTGAGTCCTCTCAGAGGTGACAGGCCACTGTCGTCCCAATGGGGCTGGCTGCAAATGCACTCCTATCCCAAGGCAAACACCCCCATTGCTGAGTTTATAGTAGAGGCCCATCCATGCTATAAACACCCTTCATCCTGGGCTAAGTTTCCACGAAAGGTGGAGACCCCATTTCATGGGATGGCTTCCTCACCTGAGGCCAGCATGTAGAGGTCATCTCTCCTTCCTGCTGGTCCATGTCAACAGGCTTGCTGTGGGGCCTGCTAGAGCATCAAGCTCCTGTTTGCTGTGCACACGACCTCAGAAAGAACCATTTCACCACCCCTGCAATCCTGTTCCTGCAAACACTGCTTCCCCATGTGCAGCCAGAGGGTCCGAAGCAGGACAGCTAAGAAACAGCTGGGCTGCCACAGCATGGGGTGGAAGAGGCATGTGCTGAGGCCAGCTGTGAGAAACCAAGGCAGCTTCAGCCATACCCTCCCTGAACCTAGCAGCCACAGAAACTGCTTTTTTTTTTGTCCTTTCTAATCTTTAAGTATTCCATGCTCTTGACAAGAAAGTTGTAAAACACAGAGGTAATGTATATAAAGGAATGTAAAGATTAAAATCAAAGTTTCCCTTGATCCCATTTCAGAAGGTAGCCAGAATTTTCTGTTTATCTTCTATGTTCCTTTCTGTATCTAGGAAAGAAAACATCATAAAACTCAAATGGCCAGGATTTTGTTTATCTCGTGTGCTCCTTTCTGTATCTAGGAAATAAAGCATCATAAAACTAGAATGGTATTATGTCCTTGGTTGACAAGATCTCAACTTTGTTTTAATATAACATCACAGAATAAACATTTCCCCATATATGAACCTGTTCTTAAAAGCAACATTTTTTTTTGTTGTTGTTGTTCTTTAGACGTGATCTTGCTAAGTAGGCCAGACTGGCCTGGAACTCATGGAGACCTGTCTTCCTCTGCCCTCTAGTACTGGTATTAAGGGTGTGTGCCATCACACCTGGCTCCAAAGCAACCTTTTTTTATAGATAGGTAATATTTCTCATTTTGGGGCAAGTCAGAAATTGCACACAACATATATGACTTGAGCCCTTATGGGGGTGCTGTTGAGAGTCTGTGGGTACTACACAAGGGGTCCTAGGTTCTTGCTCCCCAGAACACAATATTGGACAGGGACACATGAATGACAGCAAACAGCATAGTTTATTGCAAAGTGGGGACACTCTTTCAGGAAGGTCGTGGCCAGAGCGTCTGGAGCTCTTGTGTGTCTCAGCCAGCAGTGAGATGGGAGGGGGATTAGGGGTTCCAACCTTCATCTTTGACAGTACTTTTTTCCTGTATGCAAATTTTGTAAGTTTACTAAAGGTTTTCTGGACCCCACTCTTCTGCCCTGTTCTCCTGTCTCAGGTGTCCTTAGTAGTCACATTGCTGGCCAACAGCCATTTCCTGCTCAGCACCAGGCCCCTGGGAATGTATTGGGTGCCTACCATGTACTAGAGGAGGAAGTTTCTCACCAGACCCCTCCACTTTGCCTTAGGTCTCTGCCTTGCCTCTCTGGAGGTCAGTCTCCAGGCTGCAAAGCTTCCTCTGGAAGATTCCAGCAGGTCTAGAATATTCTGCTTTGGCACAGAGAACTAGCTACCAAAGGGGAGGCTGTGTGGACTCCAGGTGCTCAGCATCTTCAGGGTTTCCAGAGGAACAGGCTTGTGGGATAGACTCAGAGCTTCCTGGGTCCCCTCTGAGGTCCGGGTGGGCATGGGTGGCTTTGTGGCCCTGGACGTCCTTGATATTGTGTGTGATAACACTGGGCTCTGGATGCTCCAAGGAGTTTGTGATTCAGGACTTAGCCCAGCACTGGGGAGCTTCAGGGCCTCCCTTGGGGGTTCCTCAGACCCTGGCAAAGGAAGCAGGATGGCACCAGATGGTCCCCTTGTGCTGATCCAGTGAGATTAAACCAAGAGGCATGAATTTTTTCCAGGCTCAGGCACGGGGTCCCCAGGTACACTCTCCCCCCCGGGACTCAGGGTTCAGCACAAGCAGAAACAAGGAGTTAGCGGGACACTGCCAGCTATAAATGCCAGCTGCCCCACACATATAGTGCTCACTAACATCAGCACATCTCTCTCCAACAAGAGATCTCTTGGTGGCCAGGGGCTGCAGCATGCATGGAGCTCAGTTATTCTGACAAAGGTCTAGGGGTTGTCTAACTTCTGCACTCTCTCAACACAGTGGTATTTCTTTCCTTTTCCTTTTTGAACCTGTTGCT
This sequence comes from Peromyscus melanophrys, assembly GCA_902168415.1. Lineage (NCBI taxonomy): Eukaryota > Metazoa > Chordata > Mammalia > Rodentia > Cricetidae > Peromyscus > Peromyscus melanophrys. The sequence goes on along the minus strand of CABHPR010113276.1, from coordinate 25,682 downwards.
GCATGGTTGCAAGGTACTGTCTGTCTTAGCCAGTGTTTCATTGTGGTGAAGAGACACCGCGACCACGGCAACTCTTATAAAAGAAAGCATTTAACTGGGGCTTACTTACAGTTCAGAGGTTTAGTCCTTTATCATCATGGTGGGAAGCATGGCGGCATGCAGGCAGACGTGGTGCTGGAGAGGTAGCTGAGAGTTCTACATGCAGATCCATAGGCATCAGGAAGGAAAAAAGACTCTGGGCTTGGCTTGGGCTTTTGACTCCTGGTGACACACTCCCTCCAACAAGGCCACATCTCCTAACCCTTTCAGCAGTGCCACTCGCTGGTGACTAAGCGTTCAAATATGTGAGCCTGTGGGGCCGTTCCTTTTCAAACCACACTGTCACAACACCAGACCATGCATTTGTGTTCAGGTGAAAACCCACAGAAGAAAAGAGCAACTGCTGAAACTCTGGGATATGCGTCCCCTTTGGGGATCCTTCATAAACAGGAGCCATGGCCACCACAGCTCAAGGGAGGCCCCAGGCTTTCTCACCCCAAGGAGAGAGGTGGGCTGACTCGAGCAGCCGACGCGAGCTACTTGACCTAAGCAGCGCTCTGAGTGCCTACATGCCTACTCTCTTCAGGCTGGATAAGTAGGCCACTTACCATTTTTGTTGTGAACATTTTAATGAGCCGTGTCTGTGATCTCTCCCCAAGTTTATGATTGTTTCCTTATCATAAATTCCTGCAAATGGAATTATGAGGTCAGCAGCATCTGTGGTCTAAGGCTCCTCATGTGTAGCTGTGACCATTCTAATTTCAGCTACCATGGGCCCTCAGCTCCTTCCCAGGATCCTCCTCTAGCACTCTTTAGCACGGTAGCTCCCAGGCTCATCTGTGTTACCCCCAGGTAACATCCCACAAAGGGGGCAGCTTCTTTACCTCTGGAGCCAGCAGGGGCTCAGCCAGATTGCTCAAAGGCGTCAGGTGCAATTGTCTGTCAGCGCAAGTGCCTTGCTGAGTTGCTTCGCAGTTTGTGCACTAGGGAGGCCTGTGGGTGACTTCCCTCTTCACCTACCTCAGTGAACAACTTGGCCAAATCTGCCAGTGATGGAGTTGGGGTGGGGTCCACCCAAGCTATGGGTCAGTGCCAAGGTCACCATCTCATGACTTTGAGCCAGTTATTCTGGGGAAGGAGGGGGGGCTGAATTCTTGGGACCAGGCCCCCCTCTTGTGCTTGTGTGCACATTTTATCTTTTGGCTTGGAATGTGGGAGGAACATTCTCTGCTGTCTAGGTGTCTGAGCTGGAGCTGGTCTGCAGAGCTAGGAGGCTGTGAGCTGTGTGTGAGTGGGCCTGTGATCTGCCGGCCACAGCTGTTGTTCCCTCCTGCAACCTACAGACACTGGGTCCATCCAGAGCCCCAGGGCCTTAGGAAAAGGACTCAGTCCAGAGTCTCCAGAAGGGATACTTTGGTGGACCCTCCTTCCTTTATGTAGGGCTCTCCTACCGTGTCTCAACTGTTTTTGGGATCATCCTGGATGTTGGGTCTCTAGCTAAGGACATGGTTTGGAATTTAAGTTTTTTCTCTCCTGCACACCAGCTGGGCTCTCCAGATGGCATTCTGCCCAAGGAGATTTCTTCTGTCAGGCTCACTGTGAGGACTCACAGAAGGTAGGAGATTCAGTTAGCACCCAGGAAAGGGGGCAGGTGGATCTGTGAGCCTGAGGTCAGCCCTGAGCTTTTCTTCTATGGTATAGGCCAAAAAGGACAATGTGTCTATTGCTGGACTCCACAGTTTCCTCCATTAGATGGTGTCATAGAAGCATTAGCAACTTGACACAGTCTAGAGCCATCTGAAAAAAAGAATCTTAACTGAGTAATTGTCTTTATCAAGTCGGTCTGTGGGCATATCTGTAAGGGATTGTCTCCACTGAGGGCAGAACCATTCTCTGGGGAAGTGGTCCTGAGATGTATAAAGAACCAGCTGGGCCTGAGCTGATGTGAATCTGTGAGTGTGTTCAGTAAACAATGCTCCTCCATGGTTAAGTTCCTGCCCTGACTTCCCTCAATGATGAAGTGACCTGGAAATACAAGGTGAAATTAACCCTTTCCTCCTATGCTGCTTCTGGTCAGTGTCTTATCACAGCAACAGAATAAAACTAGAACAGATCATAGCCGAGAGAGAAGGAAGGATCACTTCTGGGGCACTAGTTAAGCATAAAGGCCAGGCAGTGGTGGCACACACCGTTAATCCCAACACTTGGGAGGCTCCCGCCTTTGATCCCAGTACTCAGGAGGTGGAGAAAGGAATATAAGGTCGGTGGAGACAGGATCTCGCCCATATTTGGTCTGAGGATTCGTAGAGGTAAGAAGTCTCTAGTGGCTGCTGCTCTGCTTCTCTGATCTTTCAGCTTTCACTCTCGATATCTGACTCCAGATTTTTACTGTTAAGACTAATTAGGATCATGCCTCAACTCACCTCCCTGTCAACTGTGTATGAGAAACATTGAGCTTCGGGGTTGGGGCCGATGTGCCATCAAAGCAGCACCACCCACCAGATCTCAGCTGTGTCCGTGTGTCTGTGGTGCCTTTAGTATCTGTCTGTCCTGTTCTTTCTTCATCCCCTCATTGCCCCAGTCAGGGTTCTGGGACCCAAGCTGTGCAAGGATGTAGCAATATGGTTCCAATGTTCACTGTCTGACAATTTCCACTTTTCTGGGCTCATTTTCCTGACTAATGAAGTGATCCTCAAATAGACCCTTTGGGAGTCCCCTGTCCAGTAGGAGAGAGCAGAAGCAAATCCTTTCATTCTCTTTGCAACTGGAGACATCTTTATTGTACTCTTTCTTGAATATGATAGTTTATCTGGGTATAAAATTCTAGCTTACCGATTATTTTCCCTTCACATTTTAAAAATTTTTTAAAAAGTGTTTAAGAATTATTATTTTTAATTATATGCATCTGCATTTTTGATCACTGAGTCATTTCTCTAGCCCCAAGCTTCTAATTTTTTAAATTTTGATGATGAATGGTCTGCTGTAACCTGATTGTATGGTTTCTTGTAGATTTTCCTTCAGACGTTTTTCAGTCTCCCTTCTCTGTGTTTAAATGTGAATTTCATCTTGTTGATTCTGGGGACTAGAGAGCCCCCAACCACCTATAACTTAGTTCCAGGAGATTTGATACCTTCTTCTGGACTCTGTGTGTGTGTATACTTATATGCATATATCCATACACACACATACACATACCTAATTAAAAAGAAAAAATCTTTAAAAATATTATTTATTATGTTCAGAAATTAGGGTAAATTTTTATCTTCCCTTAGGTCTGGATACTTAGCTGTTCTCTTCTCAAATGCTATCTCCTGTGTCCTCTTATTCTGAAACCTCTGTTACTGCATTTGAATCCAAGGGTATATACTTTATTTGCATTATGTTATTATTATGTCTATGAAAGTGGTTTGCATCTGACAACTGATGTTTATAACATAGTTTTCAGCCTGTGTTCACAGGCAGCACTGTGAAGTAATTTTTGGTACCTGTGCATACACCAGGGTTTTTAGTCTGGAGGCAGATTGCATGACCTCAATTGTTAAACTGCAGCCTATGCATAGTTACATATCATGCGAGGAGAGGATGGGAGGTGTGTGTGTGTGTGTGTGTGTGTGTGTGTGTGTGTGTGTGTGTGTGTTTATGAGTGCCATTGCACATCTGTGGAGGTCATAGGACTTGCAGGAATCAGTTCTCTTCTACCATGTGGTTCCCAGGTATTTAATCCATTTTTTCAGGCTTAGTGGAAAGCTCCTTTGCCTGCTCAGCCTTCTCACTGGCCCTATTCAACTCTTAAAAAGCAGTTTCACAGTCCTGGGGAGTTAGTAGTTAAGAGCGTTGGCTGCTTTTGCAGAGGACTGGGATTTGAGTCCCAGCACCCACGTGGCTGGCTCACATCATCATTAATTCCAGCTCCGAGAGGATCTGCTGCCCCCTGCTGGCCTCTGTGGGCACTGAATGCCTGTGGTGCACATACATAAAAGCAGCCAAACACCCAAACACATAAAACAGAAATGAATGAGTGAATTTTTATAAAAGCTATTTTCCTGTATTTAGAGTAAATAATGCTCCAAGTCACAAGCATCACATATTAGTTTAACTGTGCTGAGAATCATCTTCCTGTGGTTTAAAGGTATCACTTTCACTTTTAGCCAATTCTGTCTCAGATTTGATACAGTATAGTAAGTATGTTTTGAAGCTTCCTTCCTTGCTTTTTGCTTCTTCACTTATTTTCTTCTTCATATTCTCTGTCTCTTTCAGGCATATCACCTCAGTGGCCGCCATAGGTGTGGTTTATCATCTGCTTCCTTTGCCACTGGTGCACTGACCTCATCCCTACAAAATCACTTGTCTTTCCTGTCGCCTCTGCCAGCCCAGATACCTGATGGAGGGAGATGCTGTAAGCTTGCTCAGGAATAGCTCTGCATCAGGGACAGGAGGGACAGGCGACCCTTCATGAACTGTGTGTTATGAAGGGAGACTGAGGCAAGGGGAGTTTTAAAAGGCTACAAGAGGCATAATATGTTGACACAGTAATCCTGCTCCACAAAGGTAATGGCAATGGCAGATGTCTCCACAGTGGTACAAATATTTGTTAGAACTTGAGACAAACGACTCCATTTCAGTTCTGATGCCTTTCACATCCATTTCTCCTAAGGAAGCAGGCATGGATTTTTGTCCGTTTTGTTCATGTTTAACACCCAGCAGGACCCCGGCATCCTGCACTCAGCAGGTGTTCGATAATGGTTTGTGGTAAGTTGATTGAGTTGTAACAATGTTTCCAGAAAGGGTGAACCAATTTCCTTTTTAAGTTGTTGTTATTATTGTTGCAATGCATTTATTGCTTTTAATGACCTTATTTTCATTTTTAAAATGTTAATAGATCATTTCTCATCTACTACACCCACTCTCATTTTATTTATGTAACATTTCAGTGTTCATTTCTCAGTCCTGATTTTATGAAGGAAGTGGCTGAGGTGCTTGCTCTTTGCCACATCTTTGTGTGGCCACTCTGTGGGTTGCTGTGGCTCACACGGAAGGATGCAATCTGCCCAGCTGGATCTTGTTTGGGTCTTTCTTGGCAGCTGACCTGGCTGTGCTTTGGATTTGGCTAACAAGTGGTGTCAGTCATGGTTTTCATTGCTCTTACCTAATACTCCACAAAGCAGCGCAGGAGAGTGGATTTGTTCTGATGCCCGGGCTATGGGGATGCGGTCCATCATGGTGGAGCAGACACAGCAGCCCTAAGTGGATCCCTGGCTGCCAGAGCTCAAGCCTGGTACTTCTTACCTCCTCCCATCTCAGTGACCAGGAAGCAATGAGTGGATGGGAAGTAAGGTCAAGCTGTAAACCCTAAGGCCGCCTCCAGCGGTTCACTTCCCCATTGGGAGGCTGCACCTCTTTTAAGAAGTCTCCATACTCTTAAAACAAACTGCACCAGCTTGAGATCAGTATTCAGACAGAGCCTGTGTGGCATATTCTGTTCCAACCATTACACACATTTCACTTTCTTCCCTGCTCTCTCTCTCTCTCTCTCTCTCTCTCTCTCTCTCTCTCTCTCTCTCCCTCCCTCCCTCCCCCTCTCTCCCTCTCTCCTCCTACTCCCCTCTGTGTGCATGTGCATGTGTGTGTGTGTCACACTTGACCTGAAGCTTATATGTTCAGGGTCAGACCTTGGGACACTTCCCATCATGTCCTTGGTTGAGCATCCTGCATCCCTGGCCACAGGGCTACCTGTGTCCTCCTGGCTCCTTGGCCTCATAGCCTGCTGACACCATCTCTCTAGCAAGTCTGGTTTTTATCTTTTTTGTGAGTTAGAAAGACCACACCATCTGGGGAAAGGCAGGATGATTGGCTCCAGGCCCTGCAGTCTAAGGGGCACTTTTGGTTGCTGTGGCTTCTGTGGTGGAGACATTGTTGGTTTCCAAGACTCCCTGCATTTTGTGGTCCCTGGAGATGCTTGTCTATTGTTTGATTGTTTGTCAAAGTCTAAATTTGGCTATCTCCTGTTATTACTTTTTTATCTGTCACAGCTCTACGCTCAGTGCAGGGGTGTGTGTGTATGTGTGTGTGTGGTATGTGTATATGTGGTGTGTGTAAGTGTGTATGTGTGGTGTGTGTATGTATGTGTACCCATATGTGTGTCAAGGCCAGATGTTGAGGTCAGGTGTGCTCCTCAGTCCACCTTACTTTTGGAGACAGGATCTTGTAGATGGAAGTTTTCTTGTGTCCCATCTGGTCCTGCAGCCACTTAGTCCCAAGTAAACACACAGAGGCTTGTATTAAATACAAACTGTATGGCCTATGGCTCAGGCTTCTTGCTAGCTACATCTTTCATCTTTGGGTTGGTTTTTTGAGAGGAGGGTTTTTTTTTTTTTGAGACAGGGTTTCTCTGTGTAGCTTTGCACCTTTTCTGGAACTCACTCTGTAGCCCAGGCTGGCCTTGAACTCACAGAGATCCACCTGCCTCTGCCTCCTGAGTGCTGGGACTAAAGGCGTGTGCCACCATGCCCAGCTAGCTCTTTCATCTTACATTAACCCATTTCTATTAATCTATGTTTGCCACATGGTTTTACCCGTTCTCTCACATCTTGCTTCTCCTGGCAGAGGCTCGCTGAAGCATCTCCTCTGACCCCACCTTTCTTCTCTCTCTATCTCTCTTGGATTTCCTGCCTGGCTCCATCATGCCCTGTCATACAGCTTTATTTATTAACCAATGGGAGCAGCACATATTCACAGCATACAGAAAGACCATCCCATAGTAGAGTCTCTCTGAGCCTGGAGCTCTCCTATTCAGCTAACCTAGCTGGCCAGGGAACTGCAGTGGTCTTCCCGTCTGCCTCCTCTACACGGGGATCACGGGTGTACACCAGGATACCTGGCTTTTCTGTGGTGCTGGGGACTGAAACTCAAATCTTCATGTTTGTGCAGCAAGCCCTTTACAGACTTAGCCATCTCCCCAGTCCTAAGTAGAGACTTCTCTTTTGAAAACTTCTCTCTTTTATTGAAAATAGTTTTTTTTTAAATACAATATTGGAAGACCCCCACCGAAGGCCCAGACACAGTTCCCCCAAAACCCAAAAGAGCGGAGGGAAGAGATATCTTAAAATAAACAGAGCTGAGTCACTCCCGCCTTCCTGGAGAAGGTGAAGTCAGATGTTTTCAAAAGAACAAAGTCAGGATGTCTGGTGGTGACCGATTAACCACGAGATGCCCCTCTCCGGAGATAACATGACCAGACCCCGGAGATGGGTTGTAAAACTCCTGACAGGACAAACAGATAAGCTAGAATAAGACAAAGTCTAGGCCCGGGAAAAACTGGACCAATCAAGGATGGACCTGTACTAACCCCCTCTCCCCTAAGGAATTTTGTGGGTTTTGCCTATAAAAACTAACTTCCCCAAGAAAGAGGAACTCTTCCCTGCCTCGAGGTGTTGGGTGTGGTGGACGAGAGCTCCCTGCTTGCTTGAACTAAGCACGTGCGCCGAGTCAATAAACCTTGCTATTGCGTTCTGGACATCTTGGATCTCCAGTAGTCTCTTTGGGGTCCTAATCTGGGCAGAACAAATATATTCCAATTATGGTTTCTCCTCCCTCTACTTCTCCCAATTTCTCTGCTTCTCTCCTCCCATCCAGCTCGACCTCATTTCTGTCTCTTGTTAGAAAACAAACAAGAACCTAAGAGATTATAATAAAATATGATAAAACAAGGTCAAACAAATCAGAATAAGACCGAACAAATGGAAGAAAAAGAGTCCAAGAAAAGGCACAAGAAACAGATACTGATGCATATACACACGAGTTTGCGCATTCAGGAATCCCATAAAGACACAAAACCAAGAAGCCATAAAATACATGCAAAACTTGTAGGATTAAAAAAATAATAAAATAAAAGTTAAAAGCAACTCCCGACACATTATGAGACACGGAACCTTCAAAGATGCCATTACAACCCATGTCTGAGCAGAGCCTTTTAAATCTGACTGTCTGCCTGTACTGTAGAGCCAGCTCTTCTCAGTCTGGATCTGTTTCTCATGCTCCTCTGAGGACTCTGGGAAACTGGATTGTGACGTCACTGTCTCCATCCTCAGGGATTGTCTGGGAGGCTCTGCCCCAGACAGTGTGTAAATCCTGAACCCCCAGACTTCAGTTTGGTCACTGTCCATGTGTAGACATCACACTGTGGGCTGTGTGAGGCTAAAGCCTTGCAGTGTGATGGGGTGTCTGGCGGCCTTCTCCAGACCACCCCACCTGTTGTCGGGAGCCTTGAGCCCTTAGGACACTGTGACTGGAGTAGAGGACAGTGCACCGGATGAAGTGACTTTCTTTAATTAAGGGACACATGTTAAAAGGGTTATTAGAGGACGAAGTCAGTGTGAACTGTGGCTCCATTAGTGTCATAGTCAGAGATTAATTTGAGCTCTGAGTGGGGGTGGCGTGAACACAAGGAGAACAAAGTCCAATACTGTGGCCCTAACGGGAAGATGGAAGCCTGTAATGAGAGCCAGTGGGGCGGGGCCTGACCTGGGAGACACCAGAGATGCAGACCTGGGGGATTTCTGCCTTTCTTGACTGCAGTCTGTCCTTATGAATACAAACATCCCCAATATGGATTGTTCCGATACTCACTCTCACAGTGCCGTCTTTTTAATGAAAATGAAGTGCCTGGCAGTATTAAAGAGAAGCTTTGCTGACAAATTTAACTGTCGCACTGGGAGGAGAAAACCACTTTTAAAAGCGAGCGAAGCCCGAGAGAATCGAACAGGCTCCTTTTAATGACCTGGCCTCCATTAACTTGAGGGGAAGATGTGTTTCCAAGTTGCCTGGCCTCTGCATTCTCCCTTTACGGCATCTCAATGGGATGGCATGTATTGGAGATAGTACAGTCAGTTTTTAACCCAGACTTCCACTTGACCCTTCTCCTGGGTGTTTTGCTGAGCTGCCTTGGAGCCAACGACCCTGTGAGGTGAGTACCCCAGAGAGAAAATCCAGCTGCTGCCTTGGGGTTCCCGCCTGGCCCGGCCTCCCTCTTACTGGACTTTTCCTTTGTTCCCCTGGACACCAAATCCAACAGTGAGAGGCAGGCTGGTGGAGAGGAGCCCCTTGGTTAACTGATGGGCCAGGATAAGTCAGGAGTCAAGCATGCTCTTTGCACACCAACAATATGGGTAATTGCAAAGGATTCTGTCAGCTTAATAAAATGGGCCTTCTCAGCTCTAACAGGATTGATTAATCCACTAAAGGAAAACTTCTGGAAGGAATCTTCAATCGAAAGTCTTTACTATCCTAGAATATTTTCTTAAAGTAAGCCCAAATTAATGAGGTTTATTGTATTCAAACCCAGAAGTCTAAATCACTATGCTTTTCTCTTCTTCTTCCTTAAATCTCCCAGAATGAAGAGGCTTTGAGGAAAAAAAGAAAAAAGAAAAGAAAGGAAAGATCCCTTGAGAAGTTACTGAAAAGGGAGCATCATCCACCTGGCGAATGTTGCAAGCTTGGGCTGTTATGGAAGGAAGCCTGCTGGAGGGCATCTGAGTGCGGTGTTAAGGTTGGGTAGTAACTGTCCCCTTGTGCTGAAGCCATAACCCCAGATCCTCCATGTAGTGTGGAGAGAGGGAGGGCATATTCATTGCTTTTATGTTGCCATGATAAAACATCATAGCTGTACTAGTCAGGGTTCTCTAGAGTAACAGAACTTATAGAATGAACCTCTCTCCACCTAGAAAGGGGTTATAGGAATGTTTTACAGGCTGCAGTCCAGCTAATACAACAGTGGCTGGCTGTGAACAGAAAGTCCAAGAATCCAGTAGTTGCTCAGTCCACAAGCCTGGATGTCTCAGCTGCCTTCATTGTACACTGGAATCCTGAAGAAGTTGGTTTTAATGTCAGTGAAGGAATGGACTTGCTTGCAAGGGGAGGGCAAGCAGGCAAAGAGCAAAAGCTTCCTTCTTCCCTGTCCTTGTAAGGGCTTCCAGCAGAAGGTGTGGCCCAGATTAAAGGTGTGTTTTCCTGCCTCAAGATCTGAATTAAAGGTGAGTGTCTTCCTGCCTCAAGATCTGAATTAAAGGTGAGTGTCTTCTTGTCTCAAAAGTCTGGGCTAGAATAGAAGAGGATTCATCCATTTCAAACTAAGCAAAAAAAAAAAATGCTCACAGGTGTGCCCTACATTTGTGGTTTGTAGTTCATTCCAGATGTAGTCAAGTTGACAACCAATTACCAAGTCAACTTACAGAAGAAAGTTCATTTGGGATCACGGTTAGGTAAGTCATAGACTCCCGAAGGGTGCCTGTCCTCAACTTCAGTTCTAGGGAGGAAGATGTGGGAAAGATTAGCATGGAGTTCCTGGATTCAGAGAAAGCTAGTCCACTGAGTCAGCACAGGCCACCTCCTAATTTCTCCTGTCGTAATCTGCCTGTCTGTGGGGTGAGGCAGTGTCTGAGGCTCCACCGAGAAGGGAACTGGCCACACAGTGGGCACAGTGGGCACAGGGCACCTAGCTAAATAAGCTAAGTGATTAGCAACATCTGACAGGTGTCGGACTGGGTGATGCTGGGGTCCTGGTGGGGGGCTGCAGAATGTACTACCAAACCCCTTGTTTGGAAGGGCTAACACACAGGAGGAGGCCTGGTGTTGGCAGATGGTTTTCTCTGACTCTTGATCTCTAGACATTTTGCCTTTCAGGTTGGGAGGATGTGTAGACTTGGAAATAAGTTAAAAACTTTACAGGCCTTCCAGGAGCATTTGGAAGCTGGTTTATAGTGGGGGACAGTGGGATCCAGTGGAGGAGTCAAACAGGCCTCTCTGGGCACACTTAGAGGGTTCCAGCAGGAAGGTCTTGATTCTGCTTCCCAGCTTGGCTCATCCAGGAGAGCTCCCTCCATGCCCCATTGTCTTTCTGGGGAGGTCCCTCCCTGCTTGACCTCCAGGAGATGGTGCCACCATCTGGCATTGGACTTTGTCCACTGCAGCCTCTAAGTGACCTGGCCACCCAAACACTTTGAGGCCCTCAAACCTCAGGGGGACCATGAGCTTTGCTCATGAGGGTGCTATGAGGATGGCGCAGAACATCTGAGATAGTCCCTTCCTGAATACAAACCCTTCCCTGGACAGCAGGTTCCTGTGCCCAGGGTACACCAGCTGGCAACAGGCTGCCATGCTCGATCTCCAAGAGGGGAGGTGTGGCCCTGTTCACTGAGCAAGCTGTGCAAAGCGTACCCGGGCTCTCTTTTTGGTCCCTTTGCTAAGGCTTGTTTGCACCCTCCTGTTTTTTTTCATCAGCCACACAGGGCAGAGTCCCAACCCTGCTGCCCTTCTTCTGCCTTAAGAGTCAGCAGGATGGAAGTTTAATTCTGCACTTGGAATGCATTAGTGCCTGGGGCATTTGATTTTACCAGTTTCCTTACAGTGGTCCTGGGAGAGACTTCAGGACACAAAAGCCCAGGAGGCCTCAGGGCCCACAGGCTCAGAGCAGCCACAATGTAAAATGTTGCCCAGGTGCCTGTGCATTAGAAGATCCAGGTAGTGTGATGACCTGCAGAAGGCTTGGAATGATACAGTCCATGTGGCCTCACCTCCAGGGCTTTTGGGGACTGGCCTGAGCATTGGCACCTTGCTGGGCTGCAGGATCCCATCTAAGTCACTCAGGGTGCAGACACAACCTGGTTTTCACAGCGTCAGCTATAGTGGCAATCACCTGAGTAGTGTGAAGTGCAGGTGCCTGGGTCCCTTACCTGGGCAGTGCCACCGGCAAGTGGAATAGCTGGGCATTGTGAACTTTGGAAGCTCCTGGGACATCAAGCCCTACAGAGGGAAAGTCACTTAACCCTGGTAAGAGGCTGAGTCAGCCTGAGACGGAGTCTTGGGTTACTGTGGCTCAGTGAACATGCCTGTGTGCACAGCTCTGCAGAGAACCTAAGTGGGCTCAGGGGCAGCAGAGATCTGATGCAGAGGGAATCCTGGCAAAGGTCCTTCTGTGCCTTCCAACCTGTGTGGCCCACCCCTGCCTAGGGACACACAAGGCAGAGGTCAAGATTCCTTTAAAATCCAGGTTGGAAAGCAGACCCAGAGGCATTCATTGGTTTAAGATCTACTGCATGGTCACAGGCTGATCCTGACCTTCTCTCTCCACTGCCTCAGTTTCCCCTTTGTTACCATGATGACATTAGAACATGTAAATCCCCAACAGGAGAGGGCAAGTGTGTTGCCCAATGTTAGGTATGGTACAAGGTCCCACACATTCTGCTTCCCCAGCTGAGAAAGTGATCAGAGCCATCCACCTCCTACACTGACCCCAAAGTGGGATCCTGGCAACAAGTCCTCTGGACATGAAGACACATGCCTGGCCAGGGTGTTCCTTCATTGGTGATGGGCACCAGTGGTCCCCGTGGAGTACAGCATGCCCACCAGGCAGGACGGCTATGTATTATTTAAAGAGCCATCTCCTCATTAGTTAATGACAGGAAGAGTTTCCAAAAGGAATGAGATAAATGGCCCCATGCCAGAAGGTTCTTTGAACCCTAAGTGTAAATATCATAAATAAACAGCAGCTGTAGTCCAGCCATCAGCCTTGGTGAATTAACCTCTGTGGGATGCGGGATGTGAGGTGCAGCCCCTCTGCCTTCCATCATGCTCTTTAACTCTGGGCTTCCAGAGAGAAGTGGCAGAGTCCGGAAGCCAAGGGGTTAACGATATTATCCTAATGCAGGCAAGAGATGATTTACTGGGCCTTTCTTCCTCAGTTGCAATCCATCTCTGCGGAGAGAGCCGAGTTAGTGCCAGGGCTGTTCTCCCGGCCCTTGAATTAGGAAGGAGACTGCTGCTGCATGTGTTGTCGCAAGCGCTCTCTAAATGCCTGGGTGCCTCACTTGCCATCCCCACTAAGTCACAGGGCTGGGGCTCAGCATCTCTAGTGGTGTTAGGACAAGCTGGTCCGTGTAGCAATGAGGGAGAGGAAGACAGCTCCCCCCATCACTCTAGACAGTGATGACTCCTTACATTAGCAGTCTCTGACTTCTGGAAGGGACAAGGTTGTTCCCCTGTCCCATCCTGTCTGCCCCAGTCCAGACACTTGCAAGGCCTCTGGAAGAAACAGTGTCCCTGAACATGGTTTTGACACCAGCGAGCAAGGAACACCATACCTTGTCTGACTTTGTTCTTCTTGGCTTGTGCTGACAGTGAGTCCCTCTGCCATTGCGGGGGTTCTGAATAAAGCCTGGCCCAAATCCTTCTTGTTCCAGGGCAGACAGGACAAATGAGGGTGGTGAAGACCCAACTAAGGACAGCAGGGACACTCATTTGCTGGCTCCTCTGTCTGATCCCACCACACACTAAGTTTCTAGGAAAATCTCCCCGCAGAACACAACAGATCAGTGTCCTTGGCCTTCCTACCGATGAGTCATTACCAGGTCCTTGGCAAAGAGGAAAAAAGCCCCAGAGTTAGAGCCCATTGAAGCAGGACCTGGAGGCCTAATGTGGCCCTAGGTCTTCAGAAGGAAGCGGGTTCTCACCCAAGACCTCAGACAATTATGTCCAGTCTCTGAGCGAGGACTCTGCACTGTCCTCTGAGCCCACCTTGATGACAGTGCAGAGTGCCTTCTGAGTAGCCAAGCTATTATTAGAACTCAGCAGTAGTACTAAGTACTCTATTTGGCAAATTTAATCTTCCTGGGCCTATTATCAACATCCCATCACATCGAGAATCGTTCACGACAAAACGCAAATTATAATTGGGTTACCATCATAACATCTTAAGCAATAATAAATTAGTCCTCATTTAATAACCCACTTTAAGAGTAGAAATGGTTATGCTAATAGATGATAAAATATCTGGGTCTGTATACACACAACACCCTGGAAATGCATTAAAAATTAATTATAGTAAAATCGATATGATTAGAAGCACAAGTCCTTTCTGCGGGGGCAGTAAATGCGCTTAAGATGTTACGGGAAAGAAAAAAAAGGAAGTGCCATGTGATTAAAAAGATGGGCAACGGTGATGGAAAACTTTTAATAAACGTTTCCCCCTGGGCAGTTTAGATGACAGATCTCAGAACGGCATTCTCTCTCAGATGTAGCCTTGGCAGATGATTGCTGTCACTTTTATCGCTCTTGTGGAGGCCGTGAACTTGGCCTCCAGGGGCTCACCAACAGCCCAGCCCCTGGCCTCATGCCTATCACCGACCCAGGCCTGGACGTGCAACCGTACCTCTGTCTGCTTGCATCTCCAGTTAGGAGGGACTAGGTTTTCGTGCCAAGAAACCCTCCCCATCCTACTGCTAGTGTTTGGGAACAGCCCCCCCCCCCCATTCTGCAATAAGAGCACTGAGGACTTGGGGTGGGAAAAGCGAAGCCATTCATTTAATGACTTTGAAAAGTTGAGTGGCAGCCCAGAGCAGTGGGCATGGTGACTGAGGGCAAAGAATGGTTTTGATAAACCAGATCCGAGGTCCCTCTCCTCATTGGCTGAGTAATCAGGCAGGTACAAGCTTACAAGCCATCTAGAGTGTATCTTTCCACTGGCCCCTTCATCTGTCTTTTTAGAAACAAAGCCCTTGGGTGCCTGGGTTCCTCTCTGTGTTTTATGCCCCATTTATTTGAAAGCTTAGAGGTGTGGCCTTGTCAAGTCTGCTGGTCCTTAAGCAAGCTTGGCTGCTGTAGCAATTTTCTATTTTAAACATCTGGTTTGTGTGTGGGGTGGGTAGACTAGCGGGGTTTGGGTGGCGGGAGATAATGTCTTAGTTTGCTTTTTATTGCTTTGATAAACATCATGACCAAAAGCAACTTGTGAAGGAAAGGGCTCATTTGGTTTGCCCACCCTGGTCACAGTCCGTCACTGAGAGAATTCGGGGCAGGAGCTCAAGCAGCGGCGGAGGCAGGGCTCGTGGAGGAAGGGTTCTCACTGGCTTGCTCCCTGTGGTTAGCTCTTCTCACTTTCTAGTGTAGTCTAGGACTGCCTACCCAGAGATGAGATCACTCACATCAGTCAACAATCAAGAAAACATCCCACAGACGTGACCACTGGCCAGTCTGCTGGAGAAATTCATCAACCGAGGCACCCTCTTCGCAGGTGTGTCTAGGCTTGACAGAAACTAGCAGCAAACTAACCGAGCACCCCGGGTGCTGGCAGTCACCCTGAACTCACTATAACAGAAACTTGACCCTATCAACTTACAAAGAGAGGAGGGTTGCCCCAGTTCACCACTTGGAGGTTTCAATCCATGACCACTGGCTCTGTTGTTTTGTGGGACTATGATGAGGCGGTGATCATGGTGGAACACAAGTTCTGTTCTCAGTGCTGGGAGGCAGACCAGAGAAAAATGCTGAGTTCTCAGGCCCCTCCTCTTAAAGGTCCCACAACTTCCCAGTAGCATCATGGGCTAGGGATCAAGACTTTAACACATGGATGGACCTCTGGGGCTACTTAAGACCAAAACCTCCCATCCCACCTCCTAATGCCACCGTCTTCGGGGGTGGGACATCTACATGTTAATTAGGGATGGTGACGTGCAGACCATGGCACCTTGGTCCTTCCTTGGGTCTCAGAATCATAATCACATTGCCGGGCTAACAGGTGCATCTTCTTCCAACATCATGGTGATGTTCCAGAACCTGGACCACTTTTCTCTTTCAGAATTGAGCCTTGGTCCACTGGTCAAAGAAGGTCAAGTGGTCACGTCTCACCTCAAGAGTTGAGGAATGCCACTCCCTCATCCCTGAGAAATGCTGTGTATCAGGAGACATCTGGTCTACACCCTATGGCCTTGCTAACTGCATGTGTCCAGAGGACTTGGCAAGTGTTGACAGGGAGAAGTGCCCACAATAGCTGAACTAGAGATTCCTCTGACCAGCAGGCCCCAGGCTGGGGTGCTTCCAATCTGTTTTCTGCAGAGGTGGGGGTTGGGTCTGGGACCTGGATCTTCAGAGGGTGCCACATGCTCCTATTGGCAACAGAAGGTGGGACTTCCTTAACCATTCTAGCTCTAGAGCTGTGGCTTCCCATCTCAGGTACTGAGGGCTGAGGATGTTCCCCTGACTCAGGCAGCCTACAGCTAGAGCAGCCTTGAGAGGCCTGGCTGGAGGTGAGGGCAGAACCTGGGTGTCAATTCTTGCTGGATGGAGGCTAGGATGGGTCTATCACCACTGAGACTCAAGCTGTGGACTCCCAGGACTCTCTGAGCTGTTGCTGGAAGCTCCTCTCTATCACTGAGGAGAGCAGGGACAAGATGAGAAGCCCAGGTTGGGAGGAAGGGTTCACGCCGAGGGGAGGTGGCCCTGTCTGATCAAAAGACTTTCTCCCTCTGCTCATGTTCCACAAAGGATGGAAGTGAATCTGAGCAGGCAAGGGAGCTGAAGGTCACCTTCACATTCAGAGCCTGTTGGAGTATGGCTCCGGTGTGCCCCCAGCCCCAGAATCTACCAGACCTGCCCATCTCTGGGTCTTGTCAGTCCAGAGAGATCACCTAGCATGTGACCCCCTACCCCTCCCAGTCTCCAGGGTAAAGAGGCAGGGCCATGTTGAGCAGGGCAAGGGAGACCTGTCTGCAAATGCTGGTCATTAATCAGCTAAGGGGAGCCAACAGACCATTCTTTGAGAAGATGGTTTATTTCTGGTCTAGAGAGGAATTTGTGCAGCACAGGCACGGGACATAAGGAACGCTGGGGTCAGTTAGAGGCTGAGGGAGGGAAGAGGCGGGTAAGAGCTTTCTCACTGTGGATTCTGTAGTGTGGGCAAGCTCAGGATTGGCTAAAACGGAAGACCTCTCTTGTCTGTAACTGGCCCTGGATGATCAGAGGAAGTGTGGGGGGGTGGCCTTGGTGTAGAACCTCATGAAGGAGATGATGGGATGTGGGCCTTGGGCTGGCATGTAAGGCAGGCTCCAGGGTAAGAGTCCTAGCCTGCAAGCCATTGAGCCTGAGATGACAATGTTTCTTTCATCTAGTAGAGACTAATGCTTCAGCCTGGATTGAGCAGAAATTTGAACCTCTTTTGCTGCTAGTATCAACAGGAATGTGAGTGTTTGTGTGTGCATGAATGTGTGTGTGTGTGTGTGTGTGTTTGCGCGCGCGCGCGCGCGCACGTGTTTGAGTATGTGTGTGTGTACACACATGTGCACAAGAGCTTGTGTGTTTCAGTATTTGTTACTGTAACAAATACCAGAATAATCAGCTTACAAAAAGAAAAGGTTTATTGTGGTGATATTGTGTTCCCCAAAATATTGTACACCCTAATAAACTTATCTGGGGTCAGAGAACAGAACAGCCACTAGATATAGAGGCCAGAAAATGGTGGCACACACACCTTTAATCCTATCACTTGGGAGGCAGAGATCCATCTGGAACTGTGAGTTTAAAGCCACACTGGAAACAGCCAGACATGGTGACTCATGCCTTCAATCCAGGAAGTGAGCCTTTAATCCCAGGAAGTGATGGCAGAAAGCAGAAAGGTATATAAGGCATGAGGACCAGGAATTAGAAGCTTTTAGCTGGTTAAGCTTTTAGGCTTTTGAGCAGCAGTTCAGCTGAGATCCATTTGGATGAGGACTCAGAAGCTTCCAGTCTGAGGAAACAGGATCAGCTGAGGAATTGGCAAGGTGAGGTGGCTGTGGCTTGTTTGGCTTCTCTGATCTTCCAGCATTCACCCCAATACCCAGCTCCAGGTTTGATTTTATTAATAAGACCTTTTAAGATTCATGCTACAGTTTATTTTGGTTCATGGTTTCCGATGTTCATCTGTGGTTGGTTGACCACAGACACTTTGGGGCTGTGATGAGGCAGGACATCATGATAGTTGTATAAAAATCAAACACCTCACAGCTAAGACACCAAAAAGAAGGAAGAGTCTTGGATCCCACAATCCCCTTGGAGAGCATGCCCTGTTTTGGTCCCCTTTTTTCCCTGTGACACTCATCCGTTTAAAGGAGGAAGGTGTCTCCTTGGCTCACAGTTTCAGAGGTTCCCACCCTGGTAACCAGCTCCATTCCTGTTAGGCAGAACTTCATGACAGGGAGTGTGTGGAACCAAGCTGCTTACCTCATGGTGGTTTGGAAACAAGAACTGAGAGAGCAGCCTCTAGGACAAGAGACACCTGCAAAGGGACACCCCAGGAACCCCACCCTCTACTCCCACAATTGCTGCTTCCTTCCCACAGTCCACCTCACTCTGAATCCATCAATAGATCAATTCACTAACTGGTTCAGAGAGACACATTATCCAAAGCTCTGTGAGATGACAACCAAGCCTTTACCCATGAGCCCCCGGGGCACAGTTCAGATCCAAACCTTGTCAATCTTCCCACTAGGCCCGCCCTGCCTCTGAAAGGCCCCCCCTGAGGATGGAACCTTTACCACATGAACCTGCAAAGATGTTCCAGACACACTGCAGAGCTGTGGAGGAGCCGCCTCGAATTAGAGCCTGCTGGGGGCAGCTGAAGACACTCCAGCCCTCTG
Source organism: Peromyscus melanophrys (assembly GCA_902168415.1). Lineage (NCBI taxonomy): Eukaryota > Metazoa > Chordata > Mammalia > Rodentia > Cricetidae > Peromyscus > Peromyscus melanophrys. The sequence continues at coordinate 7,203 of CABHPR010113276.1, read as the reverse complement.
TTTAGTCTGTCGGAAGGTGTTGTTCCCATTAGGAAATGGAAGTTCCGGGAGCAGCTGGCTCTGGGTCAGCTTAGAGTGTCCTGTGAGGAGTGGGGATATCATCCAAGAGCCTTCTGCCACACTTCTGCTCTCACCTCAGGAGGGGAGGGAGGCTGCTGTGGTGGGCAGAGCCCTCCTTTTAGACAAGGCCTCACTGTCCGTGCATGGCTGAGCATCAGAGCCCTTGGTCCCGTGACTCTGGTATGCCGTTGTCGCTGGATCCTCTCCTTTATTCCATATGTTTCCACCTTGCTAGCATATGGGAAGTGCCCCTTGCATGCCCAGGCAAGCTCATGTTCATGCACCTAGCCCCAGGCTGAGGATGTCCACCAAGGCACCTGTCCAGTTAGAGCCCGGGTGGAGGCAGCTGTTTTGGGAGATGTCCCAGCCAGGGCTGCCATGAGGAACACCTCTACAGTTCGAGAGTCACAGACAGGATGGGTGGTGATGACTTTTAATTTGTCAGGAGTTTTTCTGGTTTGGGTACTTCCGTTTTATCAGGCTCTTTTGGCCACTGTTCAAATTCTCCTCTGATTCATGACAAGGCACCATCTGGGTCAACAAGAAATCCACGTCTCTAGGTGAAAGAGCTTTTAGGAATAAATCCAAACAAAACTTTCCAAAGTCACACTTAATCACACGTCCCCTGGATCCAGCCCCAGCCCTGGGGCCTGGTTTACAGCCCGTTAGTATATCTTGGAATTTGCCGACTTATCCTTTGTATTTATGTAGCTCGTACGTCTCCTTTGACTGGTGGGGTGTCTCCATAAATACTGGGCACAGCAGTGTGGGCATGTGGGCTGGCTGGCAGCGAGGCCTTTCATATTTCACCCGTGGCTGAACTGAAGGAGATGGATTGAGGCTGAGATGCCTGTGCAGGGCTGCATGGTGCTGAGGCCCTGAGTTGCGAGGCAGTTCCTTCTAAGCTGTGATGCCACATGCTCTTCCACTCTGCCTAGTGGCTGGGTGATAGCTCTACCTCAGATAGGGAGGCTTGGAAGACACTTAGCATCCTTGCCTGAACTCTTAGCAGTGGGTGAAGACAAAGAGGTTTGAAAAAAGTTGTGAATCCAGATACCCTGTGCAAAAGACACTGAGACTCCAGCCTCAGTCTTTGTGACCCCAAATGCAGCGTCTAAACTTGCAAGTCACATATCTAGTGTCTAAAGTAAAAACAGTAGCCCTTAGGTGCCCAGAATGGAGCCATAGTTGAGGTTGGCTGCCTCCTGGCACTTCCTGGGGTTGACCCTGAGGTACAAAGCTCAGTTCTGATTTGGAATGTCAAGTGTGAAATCCTGATGGGTCTCAGAGATATGCCGACATGTCTGTGCCATGTCAGTCATGGCCGCCTTAACCAATCTTCTCCAGAAGAGGTGGCTTCGAGAAGAGCCTGCCTCATCCGGTTTGTTCTGGCTGATTTAAGAGGCAGGATAAAGAGATCATGTGGGGGACAGAGACCACACGTGCACCTGTCAGGAAGTAAGGGTGTGATGTTCTGTGACTGGATGACTTGTGGTCCCATGAATAATGAAGGCCTTGATTATTAACAGGGGTAACGAAAGTGCGAGGCGGGCAGGAATGTCACTGTAAATAGATTGAGGCAGAGGGATGAGGCATGGGGCACAGATAAATTCTTCATAAAAGACATTACTTAAGAGAGGAGAAACTAAGCCTCCCAGCATCCATTTTCCCAGCTCGCCGAGTCAGCCTTTTATAGTAAATTCCAGTTAAATCCACTCAAGCTAGAGCAGGCTCAGTAATGAGGCTTGATGTCTGCTCTCTGTGCAGGGAGAGGGATATGAGAGGCCAGCCAGAGGCTGGACAGCTCCTTCAAGCACCTCTGTGCCCTAGTTGGGGAACCACTGACATTACCTTCAGGTGCCAATTGTCAGAAAAACCTGAAATGAAATACCACATCACTTCCAAAGGCAACCTAGTGAATTAATCAGGACAGGCTTGGCCCTGTTGTTTTAGGGGAAGATATGCTTATTCTAGAAGAAAATTTGGCCAAATTTGTTTAAGAGTTATTTCAGTAGAACAACATTAGGCATAATATTTTCTACTTCGGAGAAATGTATGTATGGACACAAATTGCCAGAGAGCCTAGCATGGCTTCTTTCTCCATGTTGTATTTTAATGCTTGTATACAAGACATATCCATCTGCACACATGAGTGCATGTGTAGATGATTGCACTTGATGGATAGATGGACACACAGTTGCATGGCAGAGAGGTGCATGGATGGGTGGACAGATACATGGACACATGGAGAGATGATAGACACATGGACAGATACACAGACAGGCAGGCGATGGGTAGATATCTGACAACTAGACAGCTGGATGAGTATACGCATATATATGTGTACATATATACGTGCATAAATATGTATATATGGATAAATATATATATATGGATGGATGTGAAGAGAGGAAAAGCAGAAGAGCAGGAGAAAGAGCACTAGGAGGAGGAAAATTCTTCTGAATAAAATAGAACCTCTGCTCCCTGGGGGCTGTGGCTGCTCCTCCAGCCCAGCCCAACCCAGAAAGGGACACAGCTGTGGTGCTCATGATTGCTCATGGCCCCACAGTCTAGCTCCCTCCCTGTGTGTTGCTGTGACTTGGTACTTGGACTTCTCCTGTCTCTGCTGTATTCACAGTGTCTGAAAGGTGCCAGGCTCCACCTGGACAGCAACTCTGCTGTCACCCCAGCCCCATCTCCTTCACCCCGTGTCACCCCAGCCCCGTCTCCTTCACCCCATGTCACCCTGGCCCCGTCTCCTTCACCCCATGTCACCCCAGCCCCGTCTCCTTCACCCCATGTCACCCCAGCCCCGTCTTCTTCACCCCATGTCACCCCAGCCCTGTCTCCTTCACCCCGTGTCACCCCAGCCCTGTCTCCTTCACCCC